>PVJH01039757.1:0-16196 GCA_004026705.1 Nesogale talazaci | reverse complement strand
TTCAGAAGACAGTTGTCTATATCCTGAGACGATAACAGGAGCTCTTCTCCAGGAGCAGATGACACATGCAGGTGCGATTACAGAGGTCACTGCAGACTCAGAGTAAGGGCAGGGTGGGGGAGAGACATCGAGAATTGGAGTACTGAGTAGAGACCCCCACCTCCACCCCAGATCGAACCACACAACAAGGACTCCATTTCCTTAACTCAGTCTTGATAAAATACACCCCAAATTCCCACACCAACTGCTCATTGCATGCGGACAAGATTCATGCTCACACTGTGCCAATTTTCCCCTGGAAAAACTCCCAAACTTGCAGATTATTTCATGAAACGTGATATATAAATACCCTGGGTCATCGGCATGAAGGATTCCATAAAACGGTGAGATTCACAGGCCTGGGATGAAGCTCATATAAAGTTCATGTTCTTTAGCTAATGTGGCTTTCAATTCTGCTCACCCATTTTAAACTGTAAAAGATGTAATGTTAATCAAACATTTAATTTGCAAGTGTTTTTCTTCGTAAATGTCATGTACAAGGAGCTCTTCAGACGTGCGTCACAACACAATGGATCTGGGCCCCTCGCTGGGCTGCGGTGTTTGCTCAGGGCATGGGCGTGCGGGCGCAGGGGCTGCCTCTTGCTTGGCAGAGCAGGGTTGGAAAATAAACCCAGTGCTATTTATAATGTTTGGAAACATTGGGGCTTCAACTCGATTCCCACAGCAAACGCACAGACCCTGCAGCAGTACCTGCTGTAGCCACGGTCAATGCCTACTGTGACGCCCTCTACGGCGGAGCAGAGCTGCCCGGTCGGGTTTCCAGGCCGTGATGTTTCACAGAAGTAGACTGGCACACGTTAGTCGCCCAGACCACCTGGTGGGCTCCCACGGCCCACCTCATGGCTGGCACCCAGGTGTTTTAGCCACTGTGCCACCAGGGATCCTTTTAAGAAAGCTATTAAAGGTGGTGTGTAGGAGCTTAAAATTTTTTGTGAAAAGGGGGGACTAAAATGCAACGGGGTTTTCAGTGAACTTTGTGAAGCCCCCTTATATATAGGAAATGAGCTTGCAGGATGCAAGGCGTGTGGCTGAAATCCACAGTGAAAACTGGAACGCACTGTCCTCGAGTTGATGCCGACTCCCAGTACCTCGACGGGCCAAAGGAGGCCTGCCCCTGTGGGTTTCTGAGACCGCAACGCGGTACAGGAGTGGAAAGGCTTGTCCTTCTGCAGAGGAAAAGCAGCTGGGGGACTCAAACTGCTCGCCTTATGGTAGCAGCCCAACGTGCAGCAGCGTGACACCAGGGCTCCCAAGGCATGTGTCGGGACGCCATAAAGCACTTCTCCAGGGTTGGTGCAGTTGTAAAGGTTGCCAGGGGCCACCTGCAGAAGAGCCCGGAAGCACCAGAGGCTGATTGCTGGGCAGCAAGACAGAGCCCCCGGCTGGAGCTTGGCAGAGTTGTGAGGCAGGGCTCCGCAGAACCATGCCAGGCTCCGGCACAGAGCACCTAGGAAGGGTAAGGCCAGGTTACGGGCCATCCAGTGGATACCTCCCATGCTGAAAACTGCACGGAATGTGCTAAAGGCACGCCCCTGCCTTTTGCAGGAGTGGAAGATGGAGAGGCGATTGGAGCATGTTCTGGAAACAAAGCATGCCCCGGATGTACTTAGCACACGGCTCAGTTCTGAGCATGCACACTCCTTCCCCTCCTTTCTGCTGCTGTGCCTCTGGCACTGTCTCTACCTGCCTGCTTCCCGTCAACCCTGCCTTCATAGGACCCGGTAGTCACCGTACCAGGCGGGCATTGAGAGTTCCCAAGGCCGGGGCTGGGTCTGCCTCACTTTGTGTTCCCTCCTGAGCCCCTCATCGAGCTCTGGGCACTTGTGGCCCCAGGAACTGCCTGCCCAATTAGGTAACAGCAGCATGGCATAGAGAACCACTCAGCGGGTCGGACTATGCAGATGTCAGATGTTGGCCCTTAATTTTCTGAGCCACATTTTTCCCATCTGCAAAATGGGAGGATGAAAATACCTCCTCTCATAGGGGTGTGTGGTTTTTAAGCGAGCTGTGTCCGAGGTGCCCAGCCCTGTGTCTGAGACACAGCAGGGCCTCCGTACGTACCAGCTCCCCACCCACGTGAACCCTCCACACCCACGTGAGCCAGTGTGCAAGCAAGTGCAAGCCCCAGGCCACCCACCCTCAATATTTCCCACACCATTAACATAGGAAGGGAAGTTCCAACTGAAGATGGAGAGAGACCAAGATGGAGGACCCTAACTGGGGCTCCAGAGAGGACTTGACCTTGGGCCTCAGTTTCCCCACTTGTGCCATGAGGGAGGCATTCCTTACTTCCAAGGTCCCTGCCAACCCCATTACCCTCTGACCCTGTCGGAGACGCGGGAGGAGCTCTCCCTAAGGCGAGTGCACGCTTCTCCCTGGAAAAATTAATGCAGCCCTCAATGTTGCAGTCTATAAATTACTGGCCAATCTGCTTCAGAAATATTAAGGGAACATTTATAAATCGCACCTTCCATTCAATGCTGCGAAATAAAGATCTTGGGTCCTTCAGATGTTTATCTTACTTAAAGCTGCAGCAAGAATCAATCTCCTCCAGCCTTCACAGGCGAGAACATCACTTCAGGGGGGACCATGTGTCACACTGACTCTCCCATCTCTCTCCCAAGTCTCTGCTCTTGAGAATCTGCTTTCCAAAATCCAAAGTCAAGTGAGGGCTCAAAACTGGGGTGGGGACGCTGGCAGGGTGACAGGGACTGGGCACTTTCACTGGGCAGCAGTGCTGGGTCAGGGGACCGGAGAACAGGCTCAGAAAGTTAAGCTGTCTTCTGCAGTGATTGATTTTGACAGCATAACAAGTTAATTCGTCACTGTTTTGCAACTTACTGGAGAATTCATCGGTGAGCAGAGTCCCACAGGACAGTTTGTAATCACTTCTAAACTCAAATTAGGTCTCCCCATTAAATACCGTTGATAACAGGTAGCACTGGGCTCCTCCCCACGACTACAAATGCGTGGCTGTCACCTTTTCTATTCTGTCAAGGGCACCGGCAGGCTGACAGGGATGGAGACCGATGAAGGCCAAGTTATAGGTGCCATAATTACGGCACAGTCGTGCTAATTGGACATGCCTTTATGGGAGGGATGAGAAGCGTGCCAGGCCCCGCTACCTCCCTCCCGCCCCCTGTAAACACGCACTTCTCTCCCCCTGAGCCGACGGATCTTCACGCCAAGTGGAAAGGACAGGGATAAATAGACTGGCGCAGACTCGCTCCTTGAGTAGAATAAATACCCGAATGAAACCCCCTTTCAGCAGGGTCTTCCCAATACTTTATTACAATAGTTTATCAGGAGTGGTTATTTTAATACCAGGCCATAAAGACGATATCAGGTGGCAGCTTTATTTCCCCGGAGTTAAATATTAATTGCCACACAAAAAGAAGATAAAAATGACAGGAGGGGACAAATAATCTGGCTCCCTGCAAAGTGAAAAGAATCCTTTAATATTAGCATGAGAGAGAGGGGCCCCCTGAGGCTTCATTGCAATGCAGCCCTGCTCCCCGATGCTCAGTTTGCTTTCCTTTGCTTGGTGCCATCCAGGAGATGGGCTCGCAGGTGGAGCCTGCTGCCAAGCAAGCACCTCCTCCGGGGATGGGGTGGGCGGGCGCAGGCACACACGGAGAAGATCCGAGAAAACAGGCTGGCACAAAGCAAATGCAACTTTACCTAAGAGCCTTAAAATTTCTAATGGCCATTTCAAGTAAGCCTGGAAGTTTGAAATGGCACTAAACATACTTCTTCAAAAAGCTGTTTAATTTCCTCCCCAGAAGGAATAAATTAAAGGCCTCATTGAACTGAGACAAGTCAGAGCTGAGAAGGCAGTTCCTGATTCGGAAGGTGTTGCCCGCCCTCCATGACCTGGGGACATGGGCAGGGGTCTGGAGGCCCCAGGGCAGCCAGGCAGAGGCAAGTTTGGGGCATGAACTGCAGAGCTGGCAAGTCTCTCTGGGTGGCACAGACAGTTAAGCACTTGACAACTAGATTGGCAGTTCAAAATTACCCAGAAGCTAATTTTGACTTGGGAATCAGCCTTGAAATCCCGGGGAGCTGCCCTTCCTATGAGCCCCCAGGAACAAAGTCCCATTGCCCAGAGACCCTGCACAGGCCCTCTCTCCCCTTCCTGGCCCCTCCCTCGGGAGAGGCCTATGCACAAGTACTGCCACTGGCTTTGATGACACACGCGCTGCCCCTTGGCTGGCCCATATTGGATGTCTGCTGCAGTGATTAAAGTAGGGGAATCAATACATAAAATAGGGAAATCTTCCCATCCGGTTGGCTGTTTCTCTGAGCCTGAGGTACTCTCCTCTGCTGCCCCATACCCAGTCCCTTCCATCCCCCACCCCCTCCTCCTGGAACTCCAGCCACTCTCTCTGAAATCAAATGGTTCACCCTGCCTCAGCAGGTGGCCTTCTGGATGTGGGAGGTGGGGGAGTCTGCGACCCCTCTCACTACCCTCATTCCCTGAGAGGAGTCTGCTCTGGGACCTTTGGAATTCACCTGTCTACCCCAGACCTCACTTGGGGTGAGGACCAGTGGGAGGGGAGGGTTTAGTCACATGAGCCTGGTGGATCCAGGCCAGTACTGTTCATGTCTTCCATCCCCACTCCTGCCCCATCTCCCCCCATGCCCAGCATGGGAAGTTCTCCCCCAGCTCTAACTCAAGTTTCTGCTGCTGCCTTGCAGGGGCTGCTTTCTCCCAGTACTGACAGCCTCGTTAGAACCCTGCTGCCCGTTTCCCAGCCCCTGGCATTCCTGCAGAGGAGGGGCTGTCCCTCCTCAGCAGGTCTCCATTCTGCTAATTAGGTTTTAATGGTCTTGGGCAGAGGGGACAGGGTTCACTGCAGCCATTTTGCCCCCCAGTTCAGGTAGGGACACCAGAAGAGGTGGGGAGTGCAGCTTAATGAGCAGCAGCTGCAACCCTCATCACTCCCTTACTTTTGAATCAGCCCAACTCATGGCCACCCCCACCGCGCCCAGTCCCAGACCCAGACCCATGCAGGACTGGCAGACCACTTGCTCACTCCGGGTTCTTCAAGCAGGCGGAGCAGGCCAGGTGCGGGCTTGGAGAGAGAGAGAGAGAGAGAGAGAGAGAGAGAGAGAGAGAGAGACCTCGATGCCCACTGGTCAGGCCTGGGAGAGGCGCCTCAGTCCTGCAGGTCTGGGAGACATGTCCCCGACCCTCAGAGAGGCTCCGCAGCAACGTGTATATGACAGAGCTAGAGGAAGCCGGGCTCTTGAGGAAGCTAATGTACTGATCTATGTACCTAATTATAGTCAAGCAAACAAACTGAACTAAGGTCTACCCCTACTCAGTATCACGAGGTTGTGCAGGCAGGAAGGCAGGGCAGGTGTGCGAGAGAGCCAGGAAGGGGCAAATGCTGACACTGGTATGAAGGAGAACGAGGAGGCAGGAGGGCCACCAGACAGGGATGGGGAGGGGAGCAGAAGGCTGGGGGGCACAGTGGGTAGAGATCGACAACAGAGAGATGCAGCCTGGAGACACAGAGAAGAATGGGGAGCAGGGAGGATGATGACGATGAGACAGGGAGCAGAGAGATGATGGCAGAGAACAGAGCGAGGGTGCTGCTATAACAGAAACACCACGGGTATTTAACAAGTAGACAGTGTCAGGGACAAGCAGCCAGAAATGACAGAGGGCAGCTTTCTCTCAATGTGTACCCCCTACTTCACCAGAATTCCTCAACCACCAGGCAGAAAGGTTAGCATTTACAATACTTATTTGGTGGGGGGGGGGGGGTAGGGGGGGTAGGGAAGAAGCACAATTCAATCGTTAACCAGTGGCAGAGATAGAGGCAGAAGACAAAGAAAGGGGACACAAAAACAGGGGTGAGAACTGTGGCACAAAGGTTGGGGAACAGAAAGATGGAGTCAGAGGGTGACAGGACAAGGTATAGGGTAGTAAAAGGATGAGGAAACGGGACAGGATGACAGAGAAATTAAGCAGTGGTGATGGGGAAAGGGAGGCCCGAGGGACAGGGGGTTGAGGGGCCAGGCTCAGAGAGGAGAGAAATGAGGGGATACAGAGGTGGCAGAAGTCGGAAGATGGAAGGCAGAGAAACATAAGGATAGAAGTGACCTGGGAGTTAGATATAAGAGAAGAAGGGTCCAATTGAGAGGTAAGGAAACTGATAATGAGATCCAGGGTCTTCATCTAGCTCAGAAGCAACAAAGCCCACATGGAAGCACACCAGCCTGTATGACCACGAGTTGTCAAAGGGATCAGTTATCAGACATCATCGCGTGTCTACTTTCCTGATATGATCACTGAAGATAAATGTGTGCATAAGCAAATGTGGTGAAGAAAGCTGATGGTGCCTGGCTATCAAAAGATAGAGTGTCTGGGGTCTTAAAGACTTGAAGGTAAATAAGCGGCCATCTAGCTCAAAAGCAACAAAACTCACATGGAAAAGGCACACTGACCTGTATTACCATGAGATGTCTAAGGAAGCAGGTATCAGGCATCAAAGAACTAAAAATTATATCATTACAAATAAGAGGGAGTACAGATTGGGGAGTCAAAGCCCATCAATAGGTGAAGCGACATCCCCTTACAGAAGGGTCATAGAGAGGAGACGAGCCAGTCAAGGTTCAGTGTAGCGACAATGAAATATGCAACTTTCCTCTAGTTCTAGTTCTTAAATGCTTTCTCCCCCCCCACTATATTGATCCCAATTCTACCTTACAAGTCTGGCTAGACCACTGATATGGATAGGAGCTGGAAACATGGGGAATTCAAGAGAGATGATCCCTTCAGGACCAGTGGTAAAAGTGGTGATACTGGGAGGGTGGAGGGAAAGTGGAGTAGAAAGGGGGAACCAATTATAAGAATCTGCATTATAGCCTCCTCCCTAGGGGACAGACAACAGGGAAGTGGGTGAAGGGAGCCATCAGGCAGTGTATGATATGACAAATAATAATAAATTATCAAGGGTTCATGAGGGAGGAGCAGTGGGGAGGGAGGGAAAATAAGAGGAGCTGAGGCTAAGGGCTTAATTAGAAAGAAAATGTTTTGAGAATGATGATGGCAACAAATGTACAAATGTGGTTTGCATACAATAGATGTATGTATTGATTGTGATGAGAGTTGTATGAACCCCCAATAAAATGATTTTTAAAAAGAAAAAGAAATCCAGGGCCTTTGTACCCCTCGGCCTCACTCACCACAATCTCTCCCAGCAATCGCCTCCTGCTCCCAAGTGCTCTCTGCCCGGACGGTGCATCAGGTCAGCCCTGTCCTCCGAAGTGGTTCTCCTCACACATTTCAAGTGTCACACCCTCTATGGAGTGTGTCCCTCCAGACAAACGTCACTCGGTGAGCTCTGCCCTCCCACCAAGCGTGGCCTTGGGTTTCGGTGATCTGGGCGTGTGTGTGTCCCTGCCTCCCAGAGGGAAGATCGTGCCGGGTTCATTTTAGTGTTTCTGGTGCCTAGCCACAAAAGTGCTCAGCCATGATTTCTGGAATTGAAGTAAACGTGGACTGAGACCTAAAAGTTCCGACAATGAAGCCGACAACAGATAGGTAGAGACAGGTGGATAGGAAGGGAGTCCCCCAGCGCATGATCGATAGGAAGCAGCTGGCTTGGATCCTCTGCGGGCAAGACTATTCTGCCTCCTACATCTATGGCACTGACTCCCAGCTCTCCTGGAGGATAAGGGTTGCTTGGGGAAGCGGGTGGGGGCAAGCAGGAAGGAGGCCAGGCCAGACTGGGTGGCAGTGAAGACAGGGGACCTAAGAAATGCAGGGAGCTGGCAGTGGGGACCCAGAGAGGTATAAGAGATAGGTGCTCAACTTAAACCTGGTAGCCAAAGACTGCTTGCACAGCCTCAGCCCCTATGTCCAGGGTCTTTCGGGGCCAGGCACAAAGGACTGAGTCTGCTCAGACATACCAGGAAAATTAGCTCCCTGGGCAGTGGGAACAGTAACAGGCTCAGATGCTAGCAAAAAGGTTGGCGCTTTTAGCGCCGATGAAACACAACTTTCCTCTAGCTCTTTGGGGCTTCCTTCACCCCACGGTCTATTCCACCTTACAAATAGGATTAGACCAGAACATGAACACTGCTTCAGATAAGAGCCCGAAACACAGGGGAGCCAGGTTAGATAAACCCCCCCAGGGCTAACAATGAGAGTAGAAATACCAGGAGGATTAGAGGAGGAGAAAGGGGGTATCAATCACAAGGATCAAACTACAACCCTGTCCCAGGGGGACGAACAACGGGAAAGTGAGTAGGGAGCAATAGAGGAGATGTAAGATATGAAAATAACCATCTAACTTACCAAGGTTTCAAGAGTGAGGGTGGAAGGGGAGGGAGGGGAAGAAATGGGGAGCTGACATCAGGTGCTCAAATGGGAAGAGAATGCTTTGAAAATGATGATGGCAGCATATGTGCAAATGTGCTGGACACATTGAATGAATGTAGGGATTGTGATAAGAGTCTACAGTAGAAATGTTTAAAACAAAATTCAGGACTTCAAGTCCTCCCAGAAGTGTCTCAGAAGAAGGGCCTAGCAATCTACCAAGGTTCCAGTTCATATGTGCAGCAGTTTATTACAAATAAACCCGGGCTAAGCATGGCTCTGCAATCAGTGGGTGACTGTAGACAAGTCCTCACATGACTTAGTTTCATTGAAATGTTGTAAAAACAAAAGTCTAGTCAAAAGAGTAGCTTCAGAGGGGGCTTGCTGGGTTGGTTGAATTTAAGGCAGAAAGGTCAGCTCAGAAGATTGTGGTAACTGTTTTGGGTGAGGGAACTTCCCACAGGTTATCTTGTAAATTTTTCTTGAGGGACACAGGACGCTCATGGGAGCTGATTATAAAGTTTTAAGAAAATTGGAAATGGCATTGATGAGACAAAGGCCAGGGAAGTTGCAGGCCCCTCCAATGTAGTTTTCTTTCCTTTTATCATAGTGGAGCGTCTGCTTCTCCTTCCCAGACAGTAAGGGTTGGCCCATAGGAATTTCATGGGGCCATCCTCCCCAAATCCCAGACAGCTCTGATCTTCCCCTTCAGACCTCCTTTGACTGCCCAAACTCGGAGAGCATTTAAAAGCATCACCACCACCCCAAGTCCTCCAGGGCGCTGCCGCTGCCGCGTGGACAGGCTGTCCTTGGAAGCACGGAGCATTCTCGCGGAGGTGGGGGGGCTTCAGAAAGTGTGTCCACCTCGATGGAGGCGATGTGGGAAAACAATAGCCGCGTGCTTTGAATTCCTTATGCTTCATAAAGCGTTCTCTGATTTTGTGGCAATGCTCTCTGACTCACCTCTGTGCAAGCTCAGCCACTGAAAATTCTCTGGGGCACACTTCCTCTCGGACGGACACAGGCACACAGGCAGAGCCAGTGAGCAGCAGCTGGATTTGTCCCTCCGCCACAGAGCAGGATGCTGGGGTCCCTCGGGCCATGTGCACGCATTTGAGCCAAGGCCCTTTTCTCTACTTCCCAGACTTAGGAAGGCTGGACGAACTCACCGCTCAGCCTCATACTCGTTCGTTCATTCATCCTCACCATCTGCATTAGGGCCCTTGTTCCTAGGAACTGGGAATAAACTGGTGAAGACCACTAGTCTGCCATGTAACCAGGTCAACAAAACGATTCGGGAGTGCCAGCCATGACTGGGTGGGGAGTGGAGGGGAGGCACAGCGACAGCCTCTCTGGGTGGGTGGCGGGGGGGGGGGGGGCAAGGAATTCACTCCAGAGCAGTAGGAACAGCAAGGGCAGCGCCCCAAGGCAGGGGAAGGCTGTTCCTGGGGACATGGGGAACCTAGTATGACTACAAGTGCCATGGGCGGCGTGTCTGAAGGGGGCAGGCCCGGTCCTGTCAGCAAGGTGGAGTTAGGATGGTTTTCTAAGGAAAGCATAAAGTCAGTGCAGGATGTTTCAGCTGCAGCGACAAGGTGGAATTCATTTGTTAACCATGAATTCCTGTGCACCTATTATGTGCCAGACACTATTCAAAATGCTGGGGATTCAAACGCTTGCCGTAGTGGAGCTGACTGTCTAGAAAGAGGATACGGAACATGCCAAGTTTGAAGAAACAAATGGCGTGTGGAAGGGGTTGGAGATGCTGGTGGGGTGGGAGGCAGGGCGGAAACAGAGTTGTCAATCTACAGCTTCAGTGACAAGACAGGCCTCTCTGTCATGTCTGAGGAGACACGAAGAAGGCCAGTGTGATAGACAGGCCAGTATTACCGGCTAATGGAAGCAAAGATAAGTGAATATGCTTCAAGTTGAAAGAGATTTGGAGGAAGACTATCCAGGAGGACGGCCCAGCCAGCACCCAGGCTTGGCCAAGCAGCCATGCCAGGTGCGACTGTGGGAGCTGAGTGCTGAGTTCCAGGCACTTCCTTCTTTAGCCCCCCTTCCCCCCACTTCCCCCTTTCCTCCCCCACTTCTTCTTTGGAGAGTGGAAAGCATATTTATTAAACCAATCCTTTAAATGATGGAAGATTATATTTTTCTATCTAATTTTTAAGAATACAATGTAGCAAACACAATTAGGCCAGGTATATGAGTTGAGAGCAATTAGAATGTCTCCTGAACCACACTTAACACATTAAAGACTGGATATTTTAAAATCAAGAAGTTAAAAATCAAGCAACCAAAACAATATGAAGGTGTGGGGAAGCAGTGGAGATCCAAAACCCATCTGCAAGTTAACATATTAAAGACCAAATAAACTTGGGATCTGTCTGCAGTATGTTAAAAGTGGTAAAAAGGTATGTGTGTATGTGTGTGCATGTGTGCCCCAAAGTTTCACTTTTACTGAAACGCAAACCATTGGAACTGACACAGTCTGATGTGTGTCCCCTGGGTAGTGGTTGATTCTAGCTGACACTTCAGACTCAAGGAAGGTTCCCATCCCTCAGCATTGCTTGAACACCTACCATGTACCAGGTCTGGCACCCTTGCACCTACGCGAGCCCCACTCCTTCCTTTGGAGTCTTTCTGCCTGGCAGACCCCAGGCTGAGCATGAGGAAGGACACTGAGCTTCGGAGAGCCTGTCTCCATCCATGGACTGGCCTTCGCCTCCAAAGACTTCACACAGGGCAGCTGTACTCCAAATTTGGGCCCGTGGTTACTTCAAATCCACAGAAGAAAAGCATAAAAGGCATGAAACAAATCTTTTAAAGAATTTCCTCTTTGCCTTACTTGTCAGACATTGTGCTTGGAACCGTAAAGGGATACTGGTGGGCCCATGTCTTCAGAGCCCAGCTGCTAACAGAACAGTTCAAACCCACCAGCCACTTTGGGGATGAAGGATGGGGCGGTCTGTTTCTTTGAAGCCGACAGCCTTGGAGAGCCACTGGGCCGGCGCCACCCTGTTCCACAGATGCCTAAGAACAAGAACCAACTCAACAACAATGAGTTTGGCTGTTTTTGTTTGGGGAACCAGGAACTTGTATTTGAAACACGTGATTGATGCATTTTTTGATGCATTTTTTTCTAAAAAGGAAAATGGTAGCTCACAAAAGCCAAAGAGTAGGTCTGAAGTTGCCCTAAGCGGGGAGCTTCGCAAGGGAGTTTTCACCCGTTCATCGAGTGCTCAGTCAATGCTGAGAACCCACCAGCGGATCAGCTCTCCAGCACTGACTGCCGCAAGGAAATGGTAAACAAATGAAACCAAGCTTCAAACCCCATCAAGGAACTCATGTTCCCAAGCAGTAAGCAACACCACACAGCTCCAGGACGCCCTGGTTACCTGGTGCTAGTCCCACACACGACCACAAATGGAGACTGACTCTCTCAATGTCTGGGAAATGAGAAGTTCAAATCTGGGGCCAGCTCCAAGGGAGGCCTGCTCTCTGTGTTGGCACTGAGCACAGGTTCTTGACTCTTTTCAATGTCTGTCGACAGGGTGTCCCTTGGATATCTCCATGTGTCTTAGCATGACTCTTCTCCTGGGCCCAGGAGGTGCCCAGGTCCACAGGACGGAAATGCTTCCAGTTCTCCTTACTGGATGGCACTGAGGGTCCTCCCTCCCTGCTCATTTCTGTCTCCCTCACCTCCCTGGTAGCCTTGGTGGCATAGTGGGTTAGCTGTTGGCTTCTAGCCTCAAGGTCAGCAGTTTAAAACCACCAGCTGCTCTGCTGGAAAAGAATGAGACTGTGAGACAGGGTTCTCTAGAGAAACAAATCCAGAACACTAATGCTTCTCTCTATATTTATATAGATAGAAAGATATCTAACATAAGAAATGAACACTTAACTAATCTATAAAGCAGTACAAATGGCTCGGTGCAACTCACCTGTATGAGACAGCTAGTACACTGGCAGCCCTTCGAGTCTTGAGGGCCGCCAAGTAGTCCTGTGTAGAGCAATTCAGGCGATCCGGCCATAGGCAGCAAACAGCAAGGCAGCTCACCAACAGTCAGCCCGATGACAGGGTCCCCACAGTCCCCAGCTCAAGAGATGTATATTCCAGGAGTGTGGTTGTGGCGGTCATGTGCTTATGTTAATTTCATGATTGAGATGTAGGGGAGGAGTCTAGCCTGTTCTTCTGGAGACAGCCATTCAGTAGCCAATGAGGCCTCCGTGTGGGCTTGGCTTTCTCCTGAGACTTCTGGGAAATCTCACGATAGTTTCCCGTGGAGATGAGAAGTTATTTCCCCAGTTGTTGGGAGTTAGTATCAGAAGCAATGAATTACAGACAAGAAAGGATGGCAGTGTCGGAGGAGCTGGAGGAGCCAGAGGAGAAGCCACATGACCTTGCCCTGGTGGAACCAGACCTCTGAAGCTAGCGAAGCCATGTGGAGAGCCCTGCCAGCGCTGAGTTGCCTCTACCACCACTGGATGCAGTTAATGACCCTGAGCCCTGGAAGCGAGGAGCCATGGGGAGACCCCTGCCAGTGCCGGAATTCTGCACCCACTAGCCTGTGACTTCATGAGTCAGAAGGAGACTTTATAGACTAGTATTGGGCATATGGGCTAATATCGGGCTTATGACTTTGTACTGGACAGGGTTGGGATGCTTTCTTAATGTCCTATTCCTCTTATATATAAACCGTACCCTTATATATATGTGTGTGTCTATGAGTATGTTTCTCTAGTCTACCCGGACTAACACAGTGGTGAAGCAGGGCTTGAAGGAACCTCGACTCACAGCGAGACAGTCCATGGATTAGGTGTCCCGTGGGTAGTGTCGCTTGCAGATTGAAGCACAGGACAAGCAAGGTGGACGGCTGGTGGGATGATCCAAGAGCAAGAGAAAAAAGGCGAGGCTTGCCGAGCGATTTATGACTCTGCCCTTCAATCAATCTTACAAGCTCCCACCGGCCATGTCGTCACAACAAACCAACCTATCACAAAGACTTTCCATGGCACAAAGATTTGCAGTCTTAGAGATCCATGGGGCAGCTCTATTCTGTTCTGCGGAGTCACTGTGACTCGGACGCAAGTCAGCGGGAGAGAGTTTGGTTAGAGTTCCTTAATATTCCTTAAAGTAAAAGAAGATGCAGGCACAGCCGAGGAAAACCCCCTTACATCTGATTGAAGATGAGACCGAGGAGGGGTGGTGATGTGAGCAGGCTGCTCCTTCTCCTAGCCTCCCCTGCTCCTTCCTCATTAACCCAACAAACATAGCCTCCTCTTCTTTAGCACACTCGAACCCTGCATCATCAAACACAGGCCGAGGTTAGGGTTCACAACACTTCACAAAATGGAACATGATCGCACCACACTGGGAATCACAATCTCGCCCAGCTGACATCTCTTGTTCAGAGGAGGCTACGACGTGACCCACGACACAGGATAACCGATGAACTAGAGCCATCTGGTGAGGGTGTGTGAGACAATAGAGTTATTTCATGCTCAAGCACCATCACGCCACTGTCTTCTGGGCACTGTCTGGACTCTACAATCAGCCCTGTGAGCCAGAGCGGCACCAACCTAAGAGCTGTTAGAGGTGCCGGATCCACTCTTTGTAAGACTCCTCCCCTCCAGGGACATACTGCCAACATATCAGCCCCCCACACGCCCCCATGGTAGCTAGCTTAGCTAGCCAAAGCACCACCTTGAATTTAACCGCCATCTTCAATGAACTACTCACCAGGCCTCTTGTCCTATAGATGAACTTGTCACGGGCTCTCAGAATGGAGCCCTAGCAAAATGCTCCGAGAATAAGCAGCTATCACACCTGGTCCCTTCTCTACACAATACCCCTGCCTCACCCCCTCATGTATGGAGATGATGTCACAATTTCAGCTAACTGCAGAGTTTCGCTTCTGAAACTCGCTTGCTTAGCTGCACGTGCCAGGTAACACAGCCCCCTATAAAAGGTCTAAGTTGAGGTAGAGACGGGGTCAGTCAGCTAACCGAATCAAACGCGGCTGACTCCTGCACAGGAATTTTCTTTTCTTTTTCTTTTTCCTTCCTTCAATAAATTTTGACTTTTAAATTCTCTGATGACTCCGTTATCCTTGTCACGGCTAAGTGCAATATCTGCAATATTACAGCTGCTAGAGTCAGGAGGGTGAGCCATGCCCTCAGTGAGACAGAGGGGGAAGTGGCCACACCCTAACATCTCACCACAGCACTCTAAAACGCTGGCAGGGCAGTGCTAGAAAGGAGGCTTCAAAAGTTTGCAGTGTATCAAAAAAGAAGAAGAGAAGGGAAAGGGGAATGGAAAAGGAGAAAACAAGATTGCAGAATTATGGAACAAAACCCAAGAATTTATTTCATTTATGGTGGTGGGGGAAATGACAAATTTACCCCCATACCTAGCTGAAAAACCGAGGGGAAACAGCAAGGGCTCTCTGCTGGGAAGACCTGCTCATACAGGTCGACCAGGGACCTCCTGGCTCCTATTCTGACTGTGCTCAGCTTCCGTGGAACAACTGCTTTGGACAGAAGCCCCCTGCTCGGGGGTCCACCCTGCGGGGGAGGGATCAGTGGGCTCACTTCCAAGTGGCTTTTCTGCTGAAAGAATCTCCCAGAAAGGCCCCTGGGACTGCAGCAGGTGCGGTGCTGAGCTGGGAGGCACCCTTGAAGGCAGACCTTCAGCAAACATTTCCTGGTGCAGGAGGACACTGCCAAGTGCACTTTAATGGCCTCCTGCTGCTCTTTGCATTATGGATCGCAGTACCCGCTTCGAAACTTGAAAATAAGATTTCCCCCCTCCTTTTATTGATTTTCCTTTCTTTTCCACTTGGCAAACACTTGGGTCCTCTCCTGCCTTTTCCATGCAAAGGGTGTGGTAAGGTGTGGGAGCAATAGGGGTTCCCCTCATCTTCTTCTGGAGAACATGGGCACTCCCTGGCCAGATCTCCACATGTAAGAGGCTGGGAACCTGTCTTGGAGGCCAGAGGGCAGCTTATTCTTGCATCTCGAGAGGGATCACCCCAAATGTTGGCTGCAAATGTCAGTGTGTCCTCTCCCCTCCCGGCAGCCATGACGAGGGGGTCAAGTGGATGGAAAGATGGAAAGAAGGCATAGAGAAGGCTCAGGGGTTAGCCTCTGCCTGAGAACGTTCCAGATCCTAGGTAAGAAAGTACAGGTGGGCTGAGCCCCGGTGGCGTAGTGGTTGTGTGCGGGACTGCGGCCCACTGGGATGGAGGTTCGATTGCAGCTCCACGGAGCAAAGGCTGGGCCTCCTACTCCCACCACCTGAGGGCAGTGAAGCCCCCCCCCCAAAAAAAAGTACATGAGAGGGGCCTGCCGATGGAGGTTTCTGACAGCTCAGGAGATGGCCCAGGAAAGAGGCTGAGGGCATTTCCTGAAGCATTGCTGCAAAGGAGGAGTGAGGATGAAGTAGGAGCCCAAGGCCTGGGTGTGGGAGCAGCAGTGGCCGGTTCATCAGGCTGCCAGGCCATCCTCTCCACAAGGTCCACATGCCCCACCCACCCAGGCCGGTGTTTCTCTATATCGTCCAATGCCCGGGAGAAATCTACAGGAATTTACATTTTCAATGTTGTTTCAATAATCATTTTAAAAACAAAAGCATGTTGAACAATACCAGGCTGAAAACCACACCTCTCTGGGGCAAGGCCCTGCTGCGCTGATGCCCTGGCCCACTCCCAGGGACGGGCCCTGCCCCGATGTGGCCCAGTCCCGAACCTTCCAAAATGTCCTCACACCAAGCTCTGATTCAGAACCCCCCAGACTCTGA
>PVJH01039756.1:0-16190 GCA_004026705.1 Nesogale talazaci | reverse complement strand
TGTGTGTGTGTGTGTGTGTGTGTGTGTGTACAAAGTCTCTGCACTCATATTTTAAGGAGTCTGAGATGCTTAGACTCTCATGGAGGCAGACCTTTATATTCAAGGATTGGCGATGCATCCGGTCACATTCTTCTAAATAAAAGTTATTCCGTACAATACCTCCCCCCCAACGTGATAATGCCAATTGTAAGACACTGTTTGCAAACACATGGTTGTTACTATACACAGTTGAAGGTTATCTGCTTGAAGGCTACCTAACAAAGTTGTCTGCCATCAAGATCAATCAGACCATCCTGCCCTAAGTACAGCCCACGCCCTTCTGATAAGGATCACAGATTGCTCCCTGGAGAAGAGCTTGGGGACACTTAAAGTCAAGTCAGCTCAGAGATGACCAATATTCTTCTACTTTACCAAGCATGATCTCCTTTTCCAAGAATTGGTCTCTCTTGATAACAAGTCCAAAGTACATGAGGTGAAATCTTGCCATCATTTGTAAGGAGCCTTCTGGCTGCACTTCTTTCAAGACAGATTTGCTGGTTCTTTAAACAGTCCACCGTACTTTCAGTATTATCAGTATTACCAGAACTATCCTTATTCTGTGTCTAACTTTCAAATATATACGAGGCAATTGAAAATACCATGACTTGGGTCAGGCACACCTTAGTCCTCAAAGCAACATTCTTGCTTTTCAACACTTTAAAGTTACATAATGTGTTGTCAATTTGAGACTTAGGAGTGAAGAGGTGGAATTTAGTCTGTCAATCAGGTTGCAGCTTGATAACCTCATTTAGAGGCACTAAGGAGAGAGTTCGCTGGAGGAGGGACACACCCTCCCTCCCTGCAGGATCTTCCTTTGAGAAGACACATGGAGCTATGCTAGAGCACTGGAGCTGAAGGAAACCTCTGCCAGCACTGAGATGCTTATATCGCCACTAGATCCACAAGACTTTTCATCCACGGGCCTATAATATTCCTGCCTTTCAGTGTCATTGCATGTGTTTTGTGAGTATGAAGAGGACTTTATAGACTGGTAACAGACATATGGGAAAATACCAGATTTATGAACTTGATCTGGACTGGGCTGGGATGTTTTCTTAATCTAGGTTCATTCTTTGTACATTCCATGTTTTTATTATTAATGGATGTTTGCACCTGTTTCTTCTCACCAACAGCAGGTAAAGGTCCCAAAAACTTTGCTCCAACTTCATCATCATTAAGGTCAACTCGAGTTTTCCCCAGATGTATTTTTAGTGTATTCCAACCTGAGAGGCCCATGTTTTAATACTATCTCAGACAATACTCCATGGCCACTCGTAATCTCTCAGAAGAGGAGAGTCCAGTTCTATTTTTCCAGTCTGTTCTTAGTTTGGATTTCTCCTGAAATCTGTCCACCACAGATGACCCAGCTAATATTTGAAATATTAATGGCCTAACTTTTTCTTTAAGATTTAAGAGAGGAGCTCATTTCAAATATAGTTTAAAGAGAATATTAAATCTTAAAAGAGACAAAGACACAGGCCCATCACGCAGATAAAGGAGAAATGGCATCCAAGGGTTCATTGAGATAATAAACTTTAAAAAGGGTATGGGTAGGCAAAGGAAATTGTCACAAAAACATGATTGATGATAATTCAATACATCACAATTACAGATGAAACTACAGAAGAAGGAACAGGTTCATAATCAGTTAGGCAGAATTCTCTAGGGAAACAAAACTAGGACACTTATGATTAGATAGGAGATAGATAGATAGATGATAGATAGATAGATAGATAGATAGATAGATAGATAGATAGATAGATAGATTTGTTTAGCATGAAGGAATGGAACAGCCAATTAGTCCACATAGTAGTACAGGTAGGCTCAGTTCAACTCACTTCCATGGAACAGTTAATATACTAGAAGTCCTTCAACTCAAGAGGACTGCCAGACCCAAAGTCAAGGAAGCAAACAGCTGAGTCTTCTCTCAGGCAATGCAGGCAATGTCTACCCACAGGCGGGTAACAGCAGGGCTCGTCACCAATAGTTAGCAGCTCAGGAGCTGAGGGAATCAGACCTGAATGGGATGTCTAACCCGATGAATGAAATCCACTAGACTCAGCATCCATTAGACTCAAGCTCACACAATGTACACACCAGCAGCATGGTAAAGCAAACATAATGAATGCAAGACCACAGAATCCACTAGACTCAAGCTCAGACAATGTACACACTAGCAGCATGGCAAAGGAACCTCAAGCTCTAGCAACACAATCTATGAGTTTGTCCCACAGGTGGTATAGCTAAGGCAAAGAACTAGTTAAAGGAGCTGCATGCATGGTGGTCCGATCCCCAGAGAGCAAGAGAGAGAGGGGAAGGCCTTGATGAGCCATTTATCTCTTTTCCCTCCAATCAAACTACAACCTGTTTAATCCTACATGTTCCTATTGACCAGGTTGGCACAGTAAACCTATCACAGTCCACCCCTTGCAGACTTGCCACCTGTACACATTTCTTTAGCCATATATAATTTCCAGATATTAAAGAAATCACACTTATACCTATCATCATACATATAAATGAAAACACTGAATCTAATTATATCTGATATATCACACATGAACAAAGGAAAGATATTCAATAAGCACATATAAAAAACGACAATCACAAACTTTGCTTTTGCAATTGATCATGTGGTCGTAACTGATAGGTAGAACTACTTTCTTCTAATAACCATTTTATATTACCTTTGCCCTCAGCCAGCACCCTGAAGGGGTGACCCAGACCTTTCCTGAGGGGTCTGTGTCATTAGATGTCCTGTTAGGATTAGACTGCTATAGCTTACCATTTACTTTAATCACCAGGCATGGTAATACTCAGAAATGGCCTATGAGATCTCCTGGATTGCAGATATGTTCTCCTTTACCTCCATTATGTGACAACAGTCCAATTATTCCTTGGTAATCAGAATCATCACACCACTCGGTACATTGACACCCTTCCTGACCTGTTGATCCAAAGGTATGAATAGCCCAAAGTGGTCAGGGGGCAGTCTCAGCTGCCAGTTCAGTGGAATCAGCGCTGTGTTTCCAGGTGAGAGAGTAGCTTCTTTCCAGACTAGGTCTTCCAGGCCTTAAACTCATAGGGTTGCTGAGACAGGAAGTAAAAATATTGCAAGTGGGTCACTAGGAGTAATAGTGGTGTCATGCCAGTTTCCACCCCTTTGTCCCTGGACCCATGAATCCTGGCTATTGGAGACACAGCACCATATAGTGGTCACTGATTTAGAACATATACAGCGCTCTGGAGAACATTGCCCCAGCCCCACAAGTTAGTGCCACCTAATTGGCACTCTAATTGTGTCTTTAGGAGGCCATTCCATCATTCTATCAAACCGGATGCTTCAGGATGATATATGATACAACCAGTGGATTCCATGGACATGGGTCCATTGCCACACTTCATTTGCTGTGAAGTGAGTTCCTTGATCTGAAGCAATGCTATGTGGTATGCCATGTCAGTGAACAAAGTATTCTATAAGTCCATGAATGGTAGTTTTGGAAGAAGCATTGTGTGCAAGGAAGGCAAATTCATATCAAGAGTAGGTGTCTATTCCAGTAAGAACAAAACACTGACACCTCCATGACATAAGTGAACCTGAGAAAAGGTACCATATCTTAGACCCAATGTTGACTTCTTCTGTTGTAATGAGGCACTCGGTAGAAACAGTAGCCAAGTTGCCTTGGTGAATGGAAGTCCATGTTACTGCGCCCATGCATAACCTCCATCCCTCCACCATGCCCTTTGTGCATGTGCTCCTTGGGTAATGACAGTAGTGGTGGAGCAAAGGGGAAGACTAGTCTTCACAGTGCATGGCATCTTATCCACTTGTTTGCTAGTCTTCCTCTTCAGAGGTAACCCTTTGGTGAGCATTCACATGAGACATGGTTATCTTTACTTTCTTGGCCCATTCAGAGAGGTCTATCCTCATGCCTCTTCCCTATATGCTTCTTGTCACCAATTTTCCAGCCATGTTCCTTCCAATTTCCTGACCATCCATCAAAGCCATTAGCCAGAGCCTATGAATCAGTATACAGTTTTACATTTTGCCATTTCTCCTTCCAGGCAGACTGAACAACCAGGTTCACTGCTTGAAGTTCTGAACATTGGGAGGATTTCCTTTCACCACTGTTCTTTAGGGAGATCCCAGAAAGGGACTGTCGTGCTGCCCTATCCACTTATGAGTGGCACCTGCATATGTGCACAGCCATCAATAAACAAAGCATGAATTTTCTGCTCTTCAGTTAACTTATCATAAGGAACTCCATAGGAGGCCATAGGTGCAGACTGGGAGAAGGAAGGTAATGTGGCAGGAGTGAAGATGGTAGGCATTTGGGCCACTTCTTCACGCAGCTTACTTTTACCTTCCAGTTCTGCTCTAGCCCAAGATCTCATATATACAACTTCCATTAAACTATGGAGTGCTACTGTGCATGTCCAACTTAATGACTCTGTGGGTCAGACAATGCCCTGTTGATAATGGGTAGGTCAGGCCTCATGGTGACTCGGTGGCCCATGGTGAGGTGTTCTGTCTCCAGCAAGGTCCAGTAACAGTCCAACAACTGTATTTCAAAGGGATAGGATGGCAGGACTTCACCACAAAAATCCCAATGATGTATGCTGTGATTCACCAATAGGGGTCTGCCAAAGACTCCACACTGCATCTTCATTTACAACTGACACTTCTAGCATCATTGGGTCAGCAGGATCATATGAACCCAGTGGCAATGCAGCTTGCATGGCAGCCTGAAACTGTTGCAGAATCTTTTCTTGTTCTGGGTCCCACTCAAAATTGGAGGCCTTTCATGTCACTTGATAAATAGGTTGAAGTAGAACATGCAAATGAGGGATATGTTGCCTCCAAAATCTGAAAAGGGATCACTAGGTATTGTGTCTCCTATTAGCTGTTGGGGAGGCCAGATGCAAGAGTTTATTTTTCACTTTAGTAAGAATATCTCTACATGCCCCACACCATTAGACCCCTAGAAATTTTGCTGAGGTAGATGGTGCCTGAATCTTTGTTGTGTTGAATTCCTAACCTCTTGCATGCAGATGTTGTATTGTGTGGTTCACTTATAGAATATTATGTTTAAATGAGATTTTGGCACATATTGAGTTGCACACATTTTAGCTGTATCCTGTAGGTACAGATATGATTTTATTATTGCTTTGTGAAAAGTTATGTATGGCTAAAGAGTTGTGTAGAAGTTGACAAAGGATGGTCTGTGGTAGTTACATAATCTGATGTCAACTTGCTAAGGGGGGTGTCTAGCCTTTCAATCAGGTCGCAGCTGGAAGTGCCACAGAGCTGAATAGTTCACTGGAGGAGGCCAGATACACACAGGTTCTCTTTCTTCCTGTTGACAAGACAAATGGCATTGTGCTAGAGTCCTAGAGCTAGAGGAACCACATGGAGACCTCTGCCAGCATTGAGATGCTTCCACTGTCACTACATCCACAAGACTTTCCACCCACTGGTCTGTGATTTTCCTGCATTTGATAACATTGCATGTGTTGCATGAGTCTGAAGAGGTATTTATAGATTGGTATGGAACATATGGGCTAATATAGGACTTATGTGCTTGACCTAGATTGGGCTGGGATGTTTTCTCAATATACAATTGCCCTATTATATACAGTTCTTTCTTATACACATATGAGAGTCTATGAATTTGTTATTCTAGTGAACCCAGACTAACACAAAGGGCTTATAATATTGCTCCTTCTGACCAAGGTAGTCAGGGTGAGACTGATAGGGCATGATCATAACTATATGAGCCCAGACCCTACCATCCCCAGCATAGTGACCGCTATCAAGGACACACCTGAGAGATTGCTCCTCCTGGGATGATTGGAAAGGGATGAAGGCAATCCACTCTCCAAGGCATTCCACCTTGGAATGATTAATCCAAGGTAAGATTATTCTCCACCTTGGTAAATGACCAGAAAGCATTCAATAGAGGCTCAATCTGTGTGGTAACTCTGAAAATGAATTTGTGGCTGTAACCACCCAAATTCTAGCTCTAATGCAGCTTCCAGTATCACAGCAACATCTAAGCCTCCACTGCACAAGTTGTACTCTAATTATAATTGTCTCCTTTCCATTTCTTTTGTCCCTCAAACTCTTTCAAATGTTCTTTTGTGTTGCTCTTCCCCCTGAGATGGTTCCTTACACAATTACCAGTGATTTTCAAACTGCCAAATCTTGCAGCTTTCATGTTACCATGTTCTTTCTGAGTTTCATTCTACTTCAATGTTTCTTCATTGTCCTCTATTGGCCCTTGAAGTGGCAGAGTCCCAGCACTTTGTCTCGGGCCTTTTTTAGGAAATCCAACCAGTCTCAAGACGTTAAATAATTGCTTCATCTCATTTACCTTGTTGACATCTCATGGATGCCTAACAGGCTGGCCAGGTCATATCTCTTGATTTCCTCCTTTGAAAACTCTTTCCCCCCCAATATTGCACATCCTATAAGTGATACTACCATCCACCTAGTCATTCAAGTCAAAAATCTAGTAGTTATTCTTCAATTCTTCCTAAAAAATTCAATACCTTTAATAATAAAGTCTACAAACTCAATAAAGTCTAGAGGACTCTACCTCCACAATATTCAAAATCTAACTTTTTTCATTTCTACCACTTCCCTGGTGGCATAGTGATTAGGCATTGGGCTGATAACTGCAAGATCATCAGTTCAAAACTGCCAGTGGGTCCTTAGGAGAAAGATGAGGCTTTCAACTCCCATGAACAGTTTTCAGTCTGATAAACTCACACAGGCAGTACCACCTTCCACTGTAGGGCTACAATGAGCTGGCATGACTCAATGGCAGAGAGTTTAAAAAAAAAAAACACTGCCACCAGCATTCAAGTCCCTTCTCACGTGTGCTTCTGAAATGGTATTAGAAGGAAAATCCTAATTGGGAATTTTAATCTTTGGAAAATAAACCCAGTGTACTGCCACACCCCATGAACACACTCATTCCAGGTTCCCCTTCTTCCTTTACCAACAATCTGTCGGCACGAGAAATCTCTGCCTATTGTGCTTCTGTGACCTTGCCCTCTTCTGTGACCTTGCTTGTAAAGAGAGAGTTTAAAAGCTATGCCCACCCAACATTTAGGGCCCAGATCTTCCAAAACACTAGTTCCTCCTGGTCACCGGCTAAGAAACCATCCCTCTTTCAAGTTCTCCAAGAGTACCACTTGGTCATTCCTGAGTTGAGTGTTGCTTTTACACTCTAGGAGCACTATGAGTTGGTTGGCTGTGTTTGCTTTTGTTTTTGTTTTGCAACTTTTAATGTAAATTAGATAGCATATGTCCAACTGGATGTTTTTGATAACTTTTTAAGGACATGCCCAGGGAATTCCCTACTTGTTTGTGTGAAAACCTTTCTGCACACATTAATCTGTTTCCAACCACATTTTTTGGGAGGCAAGTTGCTTTTCCCTGGGCTTCCCTCACACTTGGCTAATCATGTTCACATTGTTGGGGTAAAGACCAGCAAACATGGGGGAAGTGACATATGATGTTTGAACTTATATCGAGAGTTAAAATGGGGTTAGCACTCCCACTGTACACCACAGCTTTCCGTAGTCTAAGTGTGTGAGATTTTAAGCATTTATACACAATCGTCATCTGCCTTACGGCTCTTCCAATGTCCACCTTTGCTCATCTAAAACCCATTCTCTACATGGAAGGCAGAGAAATTTTGTAAACACAAGACAAAATCCTTTCATTCCCGGGCCCCAAATCTTCCTATGACTTCACTTATCACCCAAGACTTAACAGGGTGTGTGTGTGTGTGTGTGTGTGTGTGTGTGTGTGATGCTGAAAGCTCCATCACCAGTATTTCAAAGACTACCAAGGTCACACATGGTGGACTAGTTTCAGCTGAGCTTCTACACAAAGGGAGCAGGTGGATCACTTCTGAAAAATCAACTGTTTGGGTTCTGGGGTGGTTTTCCTTGGTTCTTCTCAATACTGAAAGAATTCCTACAGCAGTAGTACTTTTGTAACTTTTATGATGGAAAGGGAAGTTTGGGGTCATAGAGTCTCAGAGAAGACACACCATTTCTGGGGGCCATGGGAAAGTTTCTGATTAAAAATGACTGCTTCTGAAGTGCACAAAAAAAAAAAAAACACATGGAAAGCGGGCCGTTAAGAGGCGTCCACAATCATTGGGTCTCCTCTCAAGTCCTCCCTCAACACAAGGACACTTTTTTCTAACATCCTGGCATTCTGTGATGCTCACCTTCCCGGCATGATCACTGAAGACAAAATGCGTGTATAAGCAAATGTGGTGAAGAAAGCCGATGTGCCCAGTCATTATAAAATAAAGTTTCTGGGGTCTTAAAGGCTTTAAGTTAAACAATTGGCCATCTGGCAGGGAAGCAACAAAACCTGGCTGGAAGATGCACACCAGCCTGTGTGATCGTGAGGTGTCGACAGGATCAGGTATCAGGCATCATAACACCTCCAAACAAATAATTATATAAATGCAAATCATGGGGGTCAGAGTGGAGACCCAAAGCCCATCTGTAGACAATTTGACATTCCCACACACATCCCCTCACAGAAGGGTCACAAGGAAGGAGCAAGTTAGCCAGGGTGCAACAGAGTACTGACAAAACACACAACATTCCTCTAGTTCTTTAATGCTTCCTTCCCCCACTATCGTGAACCCAATTCCACCTTACCAATCCAGCTAGACCAGAGCATGTACATGGGTACAGATAAGAGCTCCAACACGTGGGATCCAGGACCGAGAAACCCCTCAGGAATAATCAGGAGTAGCAATACTATGAAGGTAGGTAGAAGGTAGGGGGAGGAGAGGGAGAAATGAGGAATCGATTGCAATGATGATGTATAACCTTCCCTCCCCAGTGGGCAAGGTGGGGGTGGGGGGAAGGCAGCAAACAACAGAAGTGTGGGTGAAGAAAGTAGTGAATAGCTTAAGATATGAAAATAATATGTGAATTTTCAAGGTTCATAAGGGTGGAAGGTAGAGGAGGGAGGGGAAAAAAGAGAAGTGGATACCGAGGGCTCAAATAAAATGTTTCAAAAATGATGGCAACAGATGTACAAATCTGCCTGACACAATTGATGTGTGGAATGTTATAAGAACTGTAAGAGCAAAAAAGGAGAGGCACCTGGAACCGAAAAGAAGAGAATGGGGCCTGAGAGGGGTGCACGTGTGCACATCTCGCACCAGGGAGAGCTCCTGCTCTCTGACCTGAAAGACAGCGGCCTACCTGCCCTCAGTCTGTGCTATTTATCCCCTCCTGTCCCTATGGGGAAGGGCGCATAGCTGAGGGTATTGGCCCATCTTAGTGGCTGAGTTCAGGAGTATTTGTGATGTAATATTGCTTATGTCTAGTGTGTGTGCCCAGGCTGAACTTCATCTGTGCTTAGGTGACCTTGGTTGAGCATCCCCAGCTTTGAATGGTGCCCATAGGAATCTAAAAGATGTGCCTGATTTCTTCCAACCCCTTTGCTGTGGCATGGCCAGCTGGCTTATGTTGAGCGTCGGCATTCGGTGGAGACAACCCCATCTATCCCTAGTCTTCCCACCTATTACAACCACTGACAGTATCTGAAATAGTGACAGAAGGTGAATTCCTCACATTGGAAGGCACTCTGCATATGACGGGAGATGAGCTGCTGCCTCCAAGAAGGGTTGACGTTTTGTTTTGTTTTTGTTTTGTTTTTGAGCATCACTGTCCTCTGGTGGGAGTGGGAGGTCCAGCCTTGCTGCTGCTGGATTTGAACCGCTAAGCCAATGGACTGCAGTTCTGCACTCAACCCCTACGCCACCGGGGCTCAGCGGGTTGACGTTAATTGCAGGGATGGAGGATAACTTTCAGGGCCTTCAGGTGAGGATTTGACATTTAGGCAAGGCAAATAGCACCTTTCCTGACCCCACCCCCAGGCTTGGTCAGGAGGAGTGGGTGGAGGGGACAGCACCAACAAAAGAATACCCTATCCACAGAATAAAGATAAAGACGCCTCAACCACTGTGGGAAAAGACACAAAATGGGAAGTCTGGGAACTCAATGTGTTTCTCTGCTATTGGCAAAAGAGGACTGGAAAACTTGTAATCGAGGGCATAAACGCGCCAAAAGTTCTGAGCAGGCAGAATATTCAGACTAGCTGATTTTCCGCTCCTGAATTGTACCGAATGGTTTTTTTTTTCTAATTAAAAAAGAGTTGATCGACTTCCCTATTCCTAACCTGAATTCACTCCCCCGAGTATGACAAGAACTGAAGTGTCCCAGAATTAGGACTTCTGAGAAGGTTGTTATGAGGACAGTGAGCTTGACTTTTTGATCTGTTCATAGGACTACTCAAAATGAGAGAAAACAGCTAGCTACAAAACTCCATGAATAATCTGAACATGGAATGTAAGAAGTATGAATCCAGGAAAATCAGAAGTCAAAAGTGAAATGGAGTCCTCGTTCTGGCAGCACCTATACTAAAAAAATCAAATGAAACACAAAAAAATCAATATCCTAGGCATGATAATAAGAATAGATTGGCATTGGCCATTTTGAACTGGACAAACCACATGGTGTACTATTCTGAGAATCACAATTCTTCCTCAAAAAGAACATTTCAAGATTTGACTTCAAGTACAATGCTGTCTGTGATGAAATATCTAAATGCCCTCCGGAACTTATTCAAATTTATGCACCAACCACCAAATCCAGTGATAAAGAAGTTGAAGCATTCTACCAACTTCCTCAGTCTGAAATTGCTCTAGCACACAATCAAGCTACATTAACAACTACTAGTGTTTCAAATGTGAGAATTAGAAACAAAGAGGAGAGATCAATAGCTGGCCTCTTTGATTATGTGCCATATTCCAGTCTGCAAGGTCAATAGTTAGGAACCCTGAGCAGTCCCATGGGGGGAAGACAGGCTTTCTACTCCTGCGAACACTTAGAGTCTCTAAAGCTCACATGGGGCAGTTCTACCCTTTCCTACAGGGTCACTGGGAGTAAGCATTGATGATGGTGTGTTACTCTTGGTAGACTAGAGGAACAAATTCATAGACACGCATATGGATATAAGGGTATGGTTTATATACAAGAGGAATGGGACATTAAGAAAGCATCCCAGCCCAGTCCAGTTCAAAGTCTTAAGTCTGATGCCTTATACCAGTCTATAATGTCTCCTTCTGACTCACAAAGTCACAGGCCAGTGGGTGCAGAGTCCTGGCACCAGCAGGGGTCCCCTCATGACTCCTTATTTCCAGGGCTCAGGGTCCATCAACAGCATCCAGTGGTAGTAGAAGCAACTCATCGCTGGCAAGGCTCTCCATGTGGCTTCTCCAGCTTCAGAGGTCTGGTTCTATCAGAGTAAGACTGTATGGCTTCTCCTCTGGCTCCTGCAGCTTCTCAGACACTGCCATCTTGTCTTGTCCATAATTCATCATCTCTGAGACTAACTCCCAACAACTGGGGAGATAGCTTCTCATCTCCACGAGGGAAATATTGTGAGATTTCCCAAAAGTCTCAGGAGAAAGCCATGCCCACACAGAGGCCTCATTGGCTACTCAATGGCTATCTCCAGATTAACAGGCTAGACCCCACCCCTACATCTCAATCATGAAATTAACCTAAGCACATGACCGCCACAATGATAGTATGCTTGGTTTGGGTTTGGGGTTTGTGGGTAGAAATGGTGGTGATTACATGATAGGATTTTGCTAGAGCAATGACTTCTATATTACAAATATCTTTTTAAACAACACAGATGGAAACCATCCACAGGGATCTCTTCAGATGAAATACACAGCTATTAAATTAGCTTCCCCTGTGGGAAGAGACAAGGGAGACCCTCAATATTAGCCAGAATAAGGCCAACGGTCAATTGTGAACAGACCGGTCATTGTTTTACTGCAAGTTTAGGTTGAGGTTAAAGAAAAATTAAAGACGTCTTTGGAAGCCAAAATATAACCTTGAGTATATCCGCCTCAAGTTAAAAGACATTTCAAGAACAGGTTTGATGTATTGAACACTAGTGACAGAAGACCAGAGGAATTGTGGTATGACATCAAGGAGCATACACATGAAGAAAGCACACACATGAACATGTTCTTTGAAAGAAAGAAAAGACTAAAGTGGGTGTCTGAAGAGACTCTGAAATGTGCTTTTCAATACAGAGTAACTAAAGTAGATGGAAGATCTGAAGAAGTAAAAGAAATGAATAGAAAATTTTTAAAGGAAGCTTGAGAGGAAAAGGCAATTTAACTAAATATGAAAAAACCTAGAGTTTTAAAAAAGCAGGGTGGGGAGAGGGGAGAGAGAGCACACTCAGCATTTTTTAAGTTGAAAGAAGGGGAGAAAAAAATTGAAGCTGCAATTCTATAAGATCCTATGGACAAAATATCGAATGATGCAGGAAGCATGAAATGAAAGTGGAAGAACAGTCACCATACCTAAAAGAATTGGTCTACGGTAACATATAATTTAAGAACCCCTGGTGTGAAAGCAAGCAGTCCAAGCTGCACTGAAGGCATTAACAAATACAAGCCTCCAGGAATTGACAAAATGGAACTATTTCAATAATTTGATGCAGCACTGTAAGCATTCATTACACTATGCCAGATAACTGGAAAGACAGTTATCTTCCCAAATGACTGTAAGACATCTATATTTGTGCCCATTCCAAAGAAAGGTGGTCCAACCAAATGTGGAAGTTATTGAACAATATCATTACTACCACAGCAAGTAAATGATTACTAAAGATAATTTCTACATGAAGACAAATGAAGGAGGAGCAGGTGGATCACTTCTGAAAAATCAACTGTTTGGGTTCTGGGGTGGTTTTCCTTGGTTCTTCATAATTGTTGTAGCAGTACATCAATTAGGGTCTGCAGAAAGTCAAGCCAGATTCAGAAAAGAATACAGAATATTGTTGTTAGCAAACAGATTTTGACTGAATGTGGAGAATATCAGAGTGATGATCATTTGTATTTTGTTGATGATGTAAAAGCCATCAATTATGTGGACCATAACACAATATAAACAACACTGTGAAGACTGGGAATTGCAGAGAACTTAATCATAGCATGTGAAACTTGTACAAAAACCAGGAAACAGGTATTTGAATAGAACAAGGTGACACTGCAGGAATAAAACCAGGATGTATGTCACGGTCGCATCCTCTCACCACATGCATTCAATCTGTGTGCTGAGCAAATAATCCAAGAACATTATGACTGGAGGAAGCATTATGACTTCAGGAAGGCTCATTAACAACCAGTGATTTGCACATCACATAACCTTGTTTACTGCAAGTCAAGCGGACTTGGGAGTATTTACCAAAGAAAATTAAAAATAATGACTTTCAGAATGAATAACACTATAATATAAAGAAAATAAATACAACTAGACCATGATAATGGAGAAAAGATTGCGGTGAGCCAAGATTTCATTTTAATTGGATCCACAATCAGCAGTGAAATCAAATGACACATTACAATGGGAAAATCTGAGGCAAAATGCCTGTCTAATGTGTTAAATAGCAAGGATATCACTTTGAGGCCTAAAATGCATCTGACCCAAGTCATGCTATTTTCAATCTCCTTATATGCTAAATAATAAGAAAAATTAAAATTAAAGATTTGCTGTCTCTAATTATGGATCCCTGTGGTGTAATGGTTACAAGTTTGAATGCTAACCACAAGGTCAGCAGTTTGGAACCACCAGCTGCTCTGAAGAGAAAGAGGAGGCTTTTCGCTTTTTCTCGCATAAAGAGTTAGTTTCAGAAACCAGCGAGGCAGTTCTATCCTATAGGGTGGCTGTGATTCAGAATTGACGATAGCCGTGAGGTGTTTTGTTTTTTAAATTATGATGTATTAATAATTATGGGGGCTGAGCCCTGGTGGCGTAGTGGTTGTGCGCGGGACTGCGGCCCAGTGGGACGGAGGTTCAATTCCAGCAGTAAGACTGGGCCTCCTACTCCCACCACGAGGGCAGTGATGCCCCAAAAACACACACACCAAAAAAATTAAATTATGATGAGTATTAAATACACTATAGACTGCCAGAAGAATGAAAAAAAAATCTGTATTGGAAGAAGTACAGTGGGCTGAGCCCTGGTGACCTAGTGGTTGTGTGCGGGACTGCAGCCCACAGGGTTGACAGTTCAAATCCAGCAGGAGCAAGGCTGGGCTTCCTACTCCCACCAGGGCAGTGATGTCACACACACACACACACACACACACACACACACAAAGTACAATGTTGTTCTTAGAAATGAGGCTAAAGAGTTTGGACCTATAACCATGAAGGACCATTCGCTGCAGAAGGATCTCGTGTTTGGTAGAGGGTTAGAGAAAGGGAATGGATTGACACAGTGGCTACAGCAACAGGCTCAAACTTAACAATTGTAAAGGCTGGTGCAGGATGGGGCTGTGCCTTTTCTGTAAGGCTAGAGTTGCTATGACTTGAACTGACTAGAAGACCCTTAACAACATCAAGTGCTTTTAATGGTCTGAGTTCTGCCAGTCTGCCCAAGTTATCTAATACAATCTCACTGTTGGCCATCATGCTCCAGCCAAAGAGCGCTATTGTCTCATTGACTACAGTAAGAGCCTGCCTTTCTTCCTCAAACTATCCGTACTTGCTGCCTCTTTGGGCTGTTTAACACTTCGCCCGTGTGCAAGTCTGGGATTTTAACGATCTCATTTGAAACGACGTCATTAAAGACCAATCTAAACTTATTCTCCGTCGTTGGACCCTAACATAATTTCCTAAGCTCACAGTACATATGTACATGTGACATAACACAATTCTTTGTTGAGTTCCCAGAGCGCCTGCTATGTTCTAGGTTTGTTCCCATCTGTGAGAGCTCTCCTCTCTCCTCATCTCAGTAAGATACTTTTAAAGATTGTAAAATTCCATACTGTGAATTAGCAAAAGGCAAGGTATACCCTAACTCTTCTCCTGTGACCATCCTTCCTCCAATTTCTCACCTTACCCAGGGACACATCCGTGCGGAAGGGATTGGGAAATTTGGGGATCATTACTCTGGTCTTTTGCCAAATTCTGCTGGTTTCCTCAGCAAAAGCAGCAGCAGCCGAGCATCGAGGTCGGGGTTGGTCTGGCCAGCCAAGAGCAAGGCGCAAAGGATCTAGCGGCAGGTCCGCCGCACTGCATCCTGGGAGCTGTAGTCTCGCGGAGAGGCCTGGTGGGGCAGGACGGGGCAGGACGCCGGCAGCCGTGGTCGCAGGCTGAGAAAAATGCAGCGACTCGGAAGCACGGCTGTTGGGGCTCCGCCTCCGCCGCTCCCGAAGCGAGCCGGAGACTCGGCCCGGCTAGCTTGGGGGGACGGTCCCTTTTTCGATACCCCGCGCTCCTCCGCGGCGCAATGGCGGCGACACTACCGCCATCTTAACTCCCAGCCAGCCCGAGGTGCGCCGGCCGAGAAGCAGAGCGCAGGCGGGCTCCTCGGGCGCCGGGCAGGCCCCGCCCACGGGGCGCCTAGCGCCCGCCCCTCGCCCAGGCCCCGCCTTTCCCCACGTGTCTGCTGCCGAGGGGAGGTGCTGGAGCCGGTGCGGGCCGCCCGCGGTCCGGCCCGGTCCGCGCTGAGGGTCCTGTCGGTGGCCCCGGGACGGCCCGGCTGCCCGATGCCCTAGCGTCGGCTGCCGCGGCCGGGCTAATCAGCTTAGGGCCGGGTTCCGGCCTTCGGAAGCCCCGGCGGGGCTGGGAGCGGCCTCCGGCCCCGCGGAGACGGAGCTCGCGGACGAGGCGGCGGCCGCGGGGAGGAGGATGGGGGCTAACCAGTTGGTGGTGCTCAACGTGTACGACATGGTGAGTGCAGCCCCCTGGCGGCCCCGGAGCCTGGCCGGCGTCCTCGCACCGGGCTGACTCGGACGCGACCCCTAGCGCTTCCTGCCGGCCGGCCGCGCTCCCAGTTTAGTTCGCTGTGGTAGGGCCGGGGGGGAGGGGAGGTAGTAGTCTTATTTCGGCGTCGCCCCCGTCGAGGCCCCAGTGGGATCTTCCCAGGGAGCCCGAGGACTTGGGCCAAAGGATCCAGTCGCTCCTCACTTATCCCACGGCCTCAGCATGGCCCGGACCCTGGCGCTGGGCCTGACCCCTTGGCAGGCCGGCGGTGCCCTGTCGCCAAAGCTTCCGTCGTGCACCCC
>PVJH01039755.1:0-16184 GCA_004026705.1 Nesogale talazaci | reverse complement strand
TGGGTCCTGAGAATCCATGCTAGACTGTTTATGGGCAGCAGGGGAGACACTGGACAGGCCGATCATCATTGTTTTCTTTTGGTGTATAAAATTTCATGGTACCCGAACTTTTTTATTCATACCTCTAAACTTGGGGTTTTGAGTTCTTCCGTGTTTTTGCTATTGTAAAAATTGCTGCAAGCCCCAGCCTGTGTGACCATGAGGTGACCAAGGGATCAGTATCAGCCATGAAAGATCTTAAATCATATCATTATAAATGAGGGGAGTAAAGATTGGGGACCCAAAGCCCATCAATAGGTGAAGCTACATGTCCTTACGGAGGGGCCACAGGGAGGAGATGAGCCAGTCAAGGTACAGTGTAGCAACAATGAAATATGAAATTTTCCTCGAGTTCTCAAATGCTTCTTCCCACTCACTATCATGATCCCAATTCTACCTTACAAATCCAGCTAGACCAGGGGATGTACACTGGTACGGATGGAAACCAGAAACATGGAGAATTCAGGACAGATGATCCTTTCAGGACCAGTGATGGGAGGGGTGATGCAGAGAGGGTGAAGGGAGGGTGGAACCAATTTCAGGGATCTGCATATAACTTTCTCCCAGGCGTATGGAAAACGGGAAACTGGGTGAAGGGACACCTCGGACAGTGTCTATTATGACAAAATATCGATAATTTGTAAATTATTAAGGGTTCATGGAGGAGGGGAAATGGGGCAGGAGGGGAAATTTGAGGAGCTGATACCCAGGGCCTCTGTGGAGGGAGCTTATTTTGAGAATGGTGATGGCAACAAATATGCAAATGTCGACTGCATACAATTGATATATGTATTGATCATGATCAGAGTTAGATGAGCCCCCAATAAAATGATTTTTAGAAATTGCTGCAAGAAGTATAGGTGTACATATATCTGTTTGTGTTGTATTCCTGATTTCGTTTAATATATATACCGAATAGAGAGATATTACTGAATCATAATGTACTTGTATTTGCATTTGTTTTAAAAAGTGCCATACTGATTTCCATAGTGGTTGTACAATTCTACAATCCCTCTAGCAACAGAAAAGCACTCCTATCTCTACATCCTAGCCAGAATTTATTGTTTTGTGTTATTGAATTTTGCCAAACGTGTAGGTGTGAGATGATATCGTATTGTTATTTTAATTTGTAGTTCCCTTGTTACTAATAACCACTGACATTTCTTTATATAATTGTTTGCCACCTGGATATTGCCTTTGGCAAATTGTGTATTCATGTATTTTGCCCATTTAAAAATTGGATTATTTATATTTTTCTTGGTAAGGTGTATTTTTCTATCGATTCTGGTGTTTAGCCCTTTATCTGGTACATTATTACTGATTATTTTTTTAAACAGTTAATCATTTTATTGGGGGCTTTTACAGGTCTTATAACAATCCATACATGAATTGTGTCAAGTACATTTGTACATATATTACCATCATCATTTCCTAATTTTTTCCCTTCTTGTTGTACCCTTGTAATCAACTCCTCTTTTTAGCTCCCCCATCCTTTCACCCTTGTGAACCCTTGATAATCTATAAATTATTTTTATTTTCATATTTTACACTGTTCGCTGTCTCTATTCACCCATGTTTCTGTTGTGTGTCCCCTGCAGTGTGGATATTGTATGTTGATCATTGTGATTGTTTTCCCCTTTGTCCCCCCATATTCCCTTTATCCTCATGGTATTGCTGCTCTCATGATTGGTCTTGAGGTATTTATCTGTCCTTGATTCTGTGTGTCCAGAACTTTATTCTGTACCTCTGTACATGCTCTGGTCTAGTGGGCTTTGGAAGCTAGAACTGGGTTCATGATAGTTGGGGGTGAGGGGAGGAAGCATTAAAAAATTAGAGGATTGTTGTGTGTTTCATCAATGCTATACTGAAGAGCTGTCAAGTCCCTCCTTTGTGATCCTTCTGTAGGAGGATGTCCAATTGTCTACAGAAGAGCTTTGGATCATCATTCCAACCACCCTGGTTCACATCAAAATGATTGTTGGTTTTGGGTCTTCTGACACCTTATATCTGACCCCATCAACACTTGTGATCACCTTGGTTGCTGTGCTCTTTCCATGGGGGATTTGTTGCTTCTTTGCTAGATGGCTGCTAGTTGAACTTTAAGTTGTTCAGACCCCAGATGCTGTATCTTGCATGAGTTGGGCACCATCAGTTTTCTTCACCCTATTAAGCTTATGCACCTATTCTGTCTTCAGTTATCACGTCAGAAAGGTGAGTATCAGAGAGGACCCTGTTATTTGAACAAAGTGTTCTTGCATCGAGAAGGACTTGAGTAGAGGCCCAATGTTTGTTTGCCACCTAAATACTTAACCTCTAAATATATGTACATAGACCTATATCCCTATCATTATATGATAATTTATGTGCATATGTACATGCCTATGTTTATACTTCTATAAATATCTTTGGCCTCTTTCCTCTAGTTCTTCCCTCCATTTCCTTTTACTTTCCTCCTGTCCCACTCTTATGTTCAACCTTCATTAGCTTCCTGTTCTTTCTCTTGGCTACATTGCACTTGATCAAACCCCATCAGGCATTATATGCATTCCTGGCCATTGATTTTATATCTCTTTTTGTTCCCTTGTCCCTGGGTTTGTTTGCTTCCCCCACCTCCTCCTCTCCCCCGTCCTTTCCAAACCATCGGTGCCATTGATTTCCCCATTGGGATTGTTTATCCTGCCTATCTTATATAGGTAGACTTGAGTTAAAAAAAACCCACAGCAAAACAAAAGAAAAAAGAAAAAAATAGCCTATGAATAGTTCCAGGTCTGTCTGCGGACCTTTATGAATGTTTTCTGATTGTGACTGATGCAGTGCCAAACCCTGACTCCTGAGTCTGGTCTATTTTCAAAATTCCTTGGGGACTTTGTTGCTTTGCTCCCCCTTGCTGCTCCTTTTTGCTCCCTTCATGGTAAACCCTGATATGTGTGTGTGTGTGTGTGTGTGTGTGTTTGTGTATGGGAGACAGTGAGAGAGATAGAGATAGATAGATAGATAGAGAGAGAGAGAGAGAGAGAGAGAGACAGACTGTGCACAATTTGCATTGTGTCTGCATTGCTGACCCTTGCAGTGCTGTGGGTCAGTCAGGGCATTGTTGTGTCTTGTGTTGGGATCACCCCATGGTTCTCTTGATGCAGTGACTTCTCCAAGTGAGAATGTCATCCTCAGAGCTTGGTAGTCCAGTCTGCTGACTCTTTTGAAAAAATCTTTTGATGTGCACAACTGTCATATTTTATTAGGTCTCAATTTCTTATACTGCTCTTCTATAGAGTTGATATTTTTCATTATGTTTGGAAATGTGTTTATATGTTATATAATGGTTCTTAGAATTGTCCCTAGTTCTTCATCAATAGTCTCTAATTTTGTGATTTTTGTTTCACTCTTTGATCCATCTTGAGTATGTTTTTGTACATGGTGTGAGGGATGGGTCTTGTTCATTCTTTTGCAGGTGAAGATCTAATTTTTTCAGCACCATTTGTTCAAAAGGCTATCTCTTAAGCATGTGATGTGTTTTAATTCTTTATAAAAATTAAGTGTCTATAAGTACTTGGTTGTATTTCTGGATTTTAAATTCTAACCTGTTAGTTTTTCACATGTTTTGCTGTCCTAATACCAGAGTGTTTTGACTTCTGTGTGATAGTATAGATGTAGGCTGTAATTGACTTGATGGTAATGATATTTTTATAGTAAAAATAGAACCGTTCAAGAGGGGTTGAAAAGAAATCCACATGATAATATGATAAAATTTAACCCACCTATATCTGCAATAATTAACTTTTTAATTGTTGTGAGCAGAATTTTTAACATCCCTCGTCAAAAGTCTGAAGGTATCCAATTGATGTTTATTCTCCATGTGGCTCTGCATACACGTATCAGCCTTTCTTTGTCATGCACAGTGTTCTGCGACCCCAGTGCTCAGAATTTAAGCTCTAATACACTCCCCACCTCTCTGATCTTGGATTTTGTTATTTATAGTCCTTGGTTCACAAGGCTGTTGTGCTTCTTCCAGGTGCCTCCACAAATTTTGTTTCCTCCTCGTGTGTGTGTGTGCTTGCGTTTGTTTTAAAGATCACCTTCTGCCCTCTGACAGAGTGTTAGGAAATTTTGTGTAAACACCCCTTTTGGATGCAGTATAAACAAATATCCAAGTAGGCCTGTACAAGATTTGCTTGCTCTCAATTTGTGCTTAGAACCTCATATTTTGCAAATTTGCCCCTTCAGTTGGCTGTCTCTGGGCCTGCAGTGTTCTCTAAGTCGTCCTGGTAGCTTGGTGAGAGTCCCAGAGATGAATCTTAGCAGCTGCAGCTTCCAACCCTTCCCTCCTCCACACACAACTATCTTGATCTCTCCCTCACTTCCCAAGGGCAGAGTTGGCTTTGGGGGCTTAGTCTCAGGAACTCCATTTTGGCCAGTAAAAGACCCCTCAGGTTATCCTTGTTAGAAGCCGGTCTGCCATGTCACAGCAGAGAGACCTCCTGGGGATTAATACAGCCGCCTTGACTTGGGTAGAAAAACAGCCCCCCTGAATATGGGGGATGTTCAGGCACAGAGCCCTCTAGATATTTGATGAGTTTAGAGAAGTCTGACATTGAAACTCATATTCTTTTATGAGCACAGAAAATAGAAATGGTAGTCTTAAAGCAGACATACATTTCTGACGACCATGAGTGGTTTTCCCTCAGTGGGTAACCTACATGCCTGATGATTTGCTTGCTTAAAGACTGTTGCTATGAGAACAGACTCATGGACCCCCACGTGTACAGAGTAGAACCTCTCCACAGCAGTGTCACAGCTGTGAGTGTCCACCAGCAAGTCTCTCGTCCTGCCTTCCCATGGGCCTCTGAGTGTGTGTCGACTGTGAACTTTCAGTCTCACAGTGAAACTATAACAGTGTGCACCACCCAGGACTCCTTCCATACAGACAAAAGCCAAGAAAACCCATGTAGAGCTCAATCCACATCGTGAACTCTGGACTCCATCCCAAGGGAGGGCATCAACATGAAGGCAACTGACGACATCAACAGATGTGTCCCTGTGAGGGTTAGATTTGGCTGAAGTAAGAGGCAGCGTACCAGCACCAAGGGTTCATCCCAACATGTGGGGGCAGGACGATATCTCCACCCTTACCTCTGCTCCTCATCCCTCAGCCGATCTTTCAATCCCACCAGCATTGTGAAGGGGTTGGTTCCATTGTGTAGTCTTGTATCTGACAACACTTGTGTTGTGGTGGCAGAAAGCTCATACCCAGCAGGTTACTTGTGAGGATCACTGATGCGGTGGAATCTGGAGGGGCTCAGGATGATGGGCAGCAGCAGACCGCTGGCTGCCTCCTTGACCCATCTATATATTAGAGTGTCATCTTTCCTCTTGGGAGACCAGGAGCAGCTGGGTGTAGATATACTAGAATAGAAAAGGTAGGCGTGTACTCACAAACTAAATATTAGTTAATTATTAACTTCTATTTTTTTCATAGGAGAGGACAAAAGTCCAAGGGACGAGTGACAGGCCAGGTCAGACAAGAACAGTGGTGGTTTAGGGAGGGAGTGAATGGTCCCTGGTTTCAGAAATATAAAGTACTCACGATCATCACTTTCATTTTAAATGAATTCAGTCCACCATGGCTGGCCTTGTGCAAGCTTTACCGAGGGCAGGGATTTTCTTGCTAGTGCTGTGGGGGGTTGTTGGAGGGAAGAAGCTGCTGGTGGTTCCTATGGATGGCAGCCACTGGCTTAGCATGAAGGAGATCGTGGAGCTTCTCAGTGAGAGGGGGCATGACATTGTGGTGTTGGTGCCAGAGGTCAGTTTGCTTCTGGGGGATTCAAGATACTACAACAGACGGACCTATCCAGTGCCCTATACGCAAGACCAGCTGAAGGACCGATTCCGCTTCTTTGGAAACAGCCAGTTTGCTGAGAGACATTATCTGAACAACCCTCTGACTGAGTACAGCAACATCATGATTATTGCTGAGTTGGTCTTCATCAACTGTGAGACCCTCCTGAAGGACGTGGAGACCCTGAGGTTCCTCAGGGAGAGTAAATTTGATCTCCTTCTCACAGACCCGGTATTGCAATGTGGTGTGATCCTGGCAGAGTACTTGGACCTGCCCTTCCTTTACTTCTCCCGGGGCTTCCCGAGTTTCCTGGAGCAGGGCATCTGCATCTGTCCAAGGCCTCTGTCCTACATTCCCAGGATCCTTACTCCATTCACGGATCAGATGACTTTCCCACAAAGAGTGGCCAACTTCCTCGTTAATTTGGTGGAGACCCCTCTCCAGTATGTTCTCATTTGGCAATTTGAAAAGCTTGCCTCAGAATTCCTCAAGAGAGACGTGGACTTGCCAGCCTTATATCAGAAGGGCTCCCTGTTGCTCTTAAGATACGACTTTGTGTTCGAGTACCCCAAGCCTGTCATGCCCAACATGGTGTTCGTTGGAGGACTCAACTGCAAGAAGCGGGGGCAGCTAGCTCAAGTAAGTGATTTTGTCAATTCTGATGACCCTGTTTCTAAAGCACTGTCAGGAATCATTCCAGTGTGCTCTGTGCCTCCTCACTCTCCTGGCAAGTCCTGCTCCCTGTACTCTGGGAAGACTGCCTGAAACAAACTGGCGGCCTTCCTTCCAGCAAAAGGGAAAGGTTTATAAGGAGGGCAGCAGTCACGTGAGGCTGAGAGATGCTAAGGTCTTACTGAAGGCAGGACTGGTGCATGGCTATCTAGCCAGCACCTCAGAATCACAGCATGAGCCTTACTTTTTGGTACAGGAGAAGTCTTGACCACGAGGACAATAGTTAGAAGGATGGGTCAACACGAAAACCCATTTTCCTACTGTGTGAGGTGTTATCCTTTGGTCCTAAGCTCGGATCTGGTAAGTCAATCCCAGCATCAGAATCTGGTCAGAGTTCTGCTTCTGTGATATGCAAAATTAAGTGTTTTTCCCCTTGTGGGCAGGATGGTACACTAGCACAGCCACTGTGCACAATGGTGGACGCCACTTATGAAGGTGACAGCGCATCCCGTCTGACCCTGTCAAGGAAACGTTTTCTGAGCCTTGACCTGAACGAGAGGACGCACAGTACTTTGGAAAAAGAAAATCCTTTTCTTTGTGTTTGGGGTATGTGTGTGATTGTGTGTGTGTGTAAGTATATGGACGTCTGATGCACTCTCGACCACTGTCTTCCTGCAGTAATCCATTTTAAAGCATTTTTCAATGGTGACATCTAATCCCAATTTCACAAACCTCACCATCACCCTTTTTTTTTTGACATCTATTATTTTCTAATAGTTACTTGTACAGTTACCTGGAGTTCACAAAAATGCTTTTGTTATAATACACAATCACCTCTTCCTGAGTGGGAACTTGTCATATGCATTAGTGACATTCGCCATTTCATTCTAGTGTAATGACACAGCTGTTCCTTTAATGGCGGGTTGGTCATTGAACCACACACCTTCCTTTCACACGTCAGAAGCAGTCTATCCGGCATGGTTACGTGCTCGGTTGCTCACCTCAAGGTTGGTGGTTCAATCAGAAGAGTTGCTCTGAAGAAGAGATGAGGTTGCTGTCATTGGCATGTGCTCCCGACGGGGTTCCAACCCGCAGTGTCCCTGTGCACAACAGATGGAAACCCTGACCAGCCCTGTACCTTCCTTACCACTGCTCCTCTCCTTCAGTCCCTTGTTGAAGCCTTGGTTTCAATCTGTCCCTTTGAGAACCGTCCTCTATTTTGCTACCTATCTATTTTGCCACGCTCGGTGTCCTTCTCTGGGGAACGGTCACTCCTGAAAACATGTTCAAAGTGCAACAGACAAAGTCTCAGCATCCTTGCCTTTAAGCAGCTCTCTGGCCCAATTTCTTCCCAGGCAGATTTGTTTGTCCCTCGAGCAATCTCTGGTACTTTCAGCAGCATTCTTTCCCAGCACCCCAATTCAAATGTGTCTCTTCTTCTCTGGTCTCCTGAAGGTTAGCTTGTCCCTCCAGAGTTACAGTCTTGGAAACCTTTTGTAGGACCACTCTGAGTCAGAATTGACCCGATGGCATTGGATTCAGAAGGTTTTGATAGGTAACTGTATATAACCGATGACTTTTCATGATGCATTTTTTAATGCTTTTGTTGGAAAACTACTGAAAAGCACAGCAAGAAAGGAAATTGTCCTTTTTGTTAATTCTGTACCATATTTCATATGAAAGTGCTCTTCAACTGTTTTTATGGAATTAATCAATATAAATAAGCATGTATAGCATGCAAATTTCACACTCATATTAATAAGACAAGATCTGGAATCAGATTGGTTGTGTTAGACAGGGTTCTCTAGAGAAACAAAACAAGGACACTAATAATTTTATGAATATTGATATAGATAGATATCTACATAGGAAATAAACAGTTACCTATCCTATAAAGCAGTATGAATGGCTCAGGGCAATTCACTTGCGTGAGACAGCTAATACACTGACAGTCCTTGGAGTCTTGAGGGCCATTGGGTAGTCCTCTGTAGAGCAATCCAGGATATCTGGACACAGGCAGTAAACAAGGCTGGTCAGCAACAGTCATCCAGATGATAGGGTCCGACGGTCCCCGGCTCAAGAGATGTATATTTCAGGAGCGTGGCGAAGCAGGGCTTGAAGGAACCTCAACTCATAGCAACACAGTCCACGGATTAGGTGTCCAATGGAGTAGTGTAGCTTGGAGATCGAGGCACAGGACACGCAAGGCAGCTGGCTGCTTCAAAGATCCTAGAGCAAGAGAAAGGCGAGGCTCACCCAAAGCCACTTCCATCTCTGCCCTTCAATTGATCTCACATGTGTTCATTGACCATATTGTCACAACAAACCGATCTATCTTCTTGTCTGAAAATGCAATTAAATTCCTACACCTTGTAGAAAAGAGACCTCTTAATAAAATATGAAAAATGGCTAGCACTGGAGGAATGAAAGATATTATAGCAGAGTACAGGAACATGTTTATACAAGCTGGGAAAATATTTATACTGTCTTAGAAAGACCTAAACAACTTGAAACACAGAAACCTCTCAGGAAAAATGTTAACCAATTTGACAGCCCCCAAAATAAAAATATATGACAAATGGTACTAGAATATTAAGAATAGTAATATATATGTATATATATTATGGCAAACTCCTGTGAAATCTGTTACTCTTCTCAAACTCAAAACCCCAGCTGGCACAATGGTTAAGTTCTCTATTGCTAGGCAAAAGCCAGCAATTTATTCCCATGAGTTTTTCTACAAGAAGTCAATGCCTCTGTGTCCATAAACACAGCAACCTTAGAAACCTCATGAAGCATTTCTATTCTGTCCAGTAGACTTGCTATGAGTCGGTCTGCATGACGAAGACAGATTTGGATAGGCAGAGAGAATGTGTCCTGGTGGTGCTGGGCTTAGACACTGAACTACTGACTATAAGATCCTGGGTTCAAGCTCACGAGTCAATCAAAAGGATAAAATTGAGGTTATTTACTCCACTAAGTAACCTCTAAGGATGGACAGGTTTGGAAACCCTGTGTTGGCCAGTTATGAGTTCAAATAGAATCAATGGCAGTATGCTTGGGATATATATATATATATATATAGATAGATGCATGTATATGTGTGCATGAAATATACATCTATTTCTATATGTCACCACATACAATGTATGCAGTTCAAAAGTTCAAACTTGCCTTTCAATCTTAAGTGATAAATCCGACTATCAGCTACTGCAAAGATTGACATCTTGGAAACTGTATGCAGGGCAGTTATCCATACAAAATTATAAGTAGTGGTCTTGGATTTATGTATATAAGTGAGTGAAGAATATGAACCTATTCTTCACAAAAGCAGAAATGCAAACGAGCAATCTATCTGTGGAAACAGGAGCTGAACAATGAAATAGCTACATTGGTTTTTTGTACTCTGGAGCTTCCTAAGCATTGAAAATGTTAATGTCTTCCAGAGATGGAGAGTGTATAGAAAAACTTACAATCTCTCGTATGCAGTTGATCAACATGTGGGATTGTTCTTTATCAAAGAGTATAATTGTATTTACATTTGCATCTGAATCTTACTTTTAGTGTTCTGATTTATTTATTTCTCCTTTATCCATGACCATACTGTTTGGTTACACTGGCTTTGTAGTAGGTTTTAATGTGTGTTATGGTAAGCCCCACTGTGATTCTTACATAATCTGCTGTCAAGATGAGATTATTAAGAATGAAGTGGTGGAGTTGAATCTGTCAACCAGGTTGCAACTTGATGACCTCATTTGGAGGTGCTACAGAGATAAATAGCTAACAGGAGGCCAGACCCACTTTCTCTGCTTTGTATTCCTGATGGCAAGCCATGTGTAGATGTACTGACAGAGCCAGAGCCCTGGAGCTGGAGGAGCCACATGGAGACCCACACCAGTGCCGAGATGCTTCCGCCACCACTGGATCTACAAAACTTTCAGCTCAGTAGTCTTTGATGTTCCTGAATTCAGTGCTATTGCTTGTACTGCATGAGTCAGAAGAGAAATTTATAGATGGGTATCAGATTTTTGGACTTGATTGGACTGGGCTGGGATGTTTTCTTAATATATGATTAGTCTTTATTAATAAAGTTCTCTATTAAACCTATATGAGTGTCTCTGGATTTGTTTCTCTAAACAACCCAAACTAATACACCCATTCTCACTACAAATTTTTTAAATCATTAGTTGGGATTTAATACATACATTATGTCATTCCATAGCACATCAATTACATCAAGTAGAACTGTACTATTGTTACCACAATCAGTTTCCAACATGAATTCCTACCTGAAATTCCTGACACCAACTCCATTTTACACCCCCCACCATTGTACCCCCTCTTCTGAACCCCTTAATCTACTTGCTGTGTCTATAAGTTCATGAATCCTGTTTCATGTGCCCCAAACCAGAAAAGCATATAACACAGTTTCAAGAGGTGACCTTCACTGTAATAACACCTCTGAGATACTCATATATGAACAAACAAAAATGGAGCAAATCAATACAAACAAAAAATACAGAAAATTTCGCAAAGCAGGTCAGGTCCTGCATTCTTTGTAGGAGAATCTACTGGAAAAATTTTAACTCTTCAGATCAGATTTATGCTTGTGATCTTCTCTACTCCTCACTCCCAAGTATTCTGTTTCATGACCACTTTCCTCCCATCCCTCAATTTTAGATAGGGGAAGTTCTCCAGGGACTTATTTCCTAAGCACTTCCACAAATGAATGTTGGGCTCCCAATGTCATCCACTGTCCTCTACACACTAGATTCTCCCAATTTAGGCTGTGATAGTGACCCTTCCATTCGACTTCGGAGTGTGTGGATTCCAATCCTTTGGTGACTGATGGTGGGTGCCCTTCTTCCATCTGGACTGAGATGACATCTCACTGAGATGTTTGCTTGTGTGGAGACAAGCCTTTAAGACCCCAGAAACAATTTTACCTGATAGTTGGGCACCATCTTAATTCTTCTCCACACTTTGTTACAGCTCCCATATCATCTTTGTTCCCTTCCTGAGGGTGAGTAGTGAGCAAGGCCTTGAAGCAAGAACAAATTGTTCTGTTTTTGTAATTTTTATTTTTGTAATGTTAAAACACTTGTATTGTTATTTTTAAGATCATTTAATTGGGGGCTCATACCACTCATATCTATCCACCCATTGTCTCAAGCACATCTACACATTTGTTGTCATCATCATTCCCAAAATATTTGCTTTCTGCTTCAGTCCTTGGTATCAGCTCCTCGTTTTCTTCCTCCCTCATGTACCCAGTCTCCCTCATGAGCCCTTGACAACTTATAAATTATTATTTTGTTATGCCTTTTACTGTCTAACGTCTCCCTTCACCCACTTTCCTGTTGTCTATCCCCCAGGGAGGGGGTTATATGTAGATCCTTGTGATCAGCTCCCCTTTTGCACCCCACCTTCCCTCCACCATCCTGGTATTGCCACTCTCACTACTGCTCCTGAAGTGACCATCTCTCCTGGATTCCCTGTGCTTCCAGGTCCTATTTGTACCAGTGTGCATGCTCTGGTCTAGTCGGATTTGTCAGGTAGGATTGCCATCATTGTGGGGTGTAGGGGCGGGGATGAAGAATTGAAAAAGTAGAGGAATGTTGTATGCTTCATTGTTGCTACTCGCCCTCATTCACAATGATATTATTTTTGGACAAACTGTTCTTAAATTGGAGCTGGGTTTTAGTGTGAGCCCAAAACCCATTCCTTGATCCATGTCGCCCCACCCCCCCAACCTTGTAATGTGGGAATTATTATTTATATCATATCATTCCCTAGTTGGAGCATGTCAAACAGTTGTACAAGAATTGCTTCCATAATCAGTCTCCAAACATACTGTACCTTCCCAATCTTCTTGACCTCATCTTCTTCTCCCCGCCCCCCGCCCGCCGCTCCCCATGAAGCCTTGTTGCTTTACCCTCAACGTCCCTGGGCTTCATTTACCAAAAACAGAAACAACTTGGCTTCAGGAGGTGACATCCACCCCAATGGCGATGCACCTCTGAATTACTCTCTAAAATGAACATGCATAAGAAAAATTGAACAGAATGGCAACCACGGGATTGCCAGAATAATACCAATCTTAATATAGCATACAGAGAATTGATGTAGCAAGGACTGGTTTGTCTGCCAACCAACAGTTCACCATGCTTGGTACAACCGTCTCCTGCTTCCTTGGACACCATGTGTTTATTTGGTGTAAGTTCTGAGGTTACAATGCGTCTGAGGAAGGGTCCAGTTCACCCAGTGGGTCTCCCATATGGGGGTCTCACCGATGCAGCCTCTGCAGGATGCCATGCGTCCTGAAGATTCTGTGGCCCCTGTACCACCACACCAAGCCTGGTTTCTGAGGGACCCCCAGACACCCTAGGTCTGTTTTACCCACCTACTGCTTGCCACTAAAGATCCTTCCCACCTAATGTTCCCAAGAGTCACCTTCAGACTCTCCTTTCCCCATTTCTAGGTCAGCCATCACTCCCCTCTCCTCAACACACACACACACACACACACACACCTATGTTCCCCCAAACATGACTGTTCCCTCTCCCCTCTACTGCACTTCCCCTCCCGTAAGCCTCATCCCACTGACAGGGCCGCCTTCCTCTGGGGACCTTGCCCCAGACCCACATGACCACCCATCAGCAGACAGCATGCCCCCCTCACCCACTCCCCACCCCCTCCCTCTGCCCTCTCATTTGATCCAAGCTGTCATGAAGTGTCCTCTGGCCAAGTAACCTACAGGGTACTTACCTGGAGCAGATAGTGTGGGCTTCCACAGCACTGGTCTGACTCCACCAGGCTGTCTGGTCCCAGCCAGAAGATTGAATGCCCTAAAAACTTGAGCTTGTGCCCATCCTACTGCTCATTACTGCAGCAGTGGGTTCATACTGGATTTGTCCTTTTGTACTTGACTAGCCACTCAGCATAGTGGATCTTCCAAATCCCTCCACGACTTGAGGTGTTTCATGGTTCCCTTGCTGTTTTGAGGGATGCTTATTATTCTAATGTACATATATGCCAAAGTTTTTAATCCACTCTTCTATTGATGGGAATTTAGACTATTTCCAGCTTATCGCTATTGTAAAATGTGCTGATATTAACACAGGGGGAGCCCACATGTATTTGTGATCTGTTTCTTCTTTCTTTTCTGTATGCCCAGTAATAGTATTGCTGGATCATATGGTAGCTTGATTGGCATCTGTTTTAGGTATTGCAATATTGCTGTTCATGGTGACTGTATGTATTTCCAAGTCCACCAGCAGTGGATAAGAATTCTTATCTCACCACATTATCTCACAACCCTCTCCAACATTTATTATCCCCATTTAAAAAATTGGTTACAGTTGTGGGTGGCGGTGTCTCATGGTCGTTTTGATTTGCATTTCATGGATGGCTCATGCCCAGGGCATTTCCTCATGTGCTTATGAGCCATGTGAGTGTCCTGTTTTGTAGATAGTCTATTCAAACCTGCTTCCTAGCTTCTCAGAGAGCTATGAGTTATATTCTTGTAGCTTTTTACATTCTGTAGATTTTTAGTAATTAGTCCTTTGTCTGTTAACGCTGTTACTAAATATCTTTTCCCAGGCTGTGAACTCTCTTTTTCCTCTTTTAATGAAGTCTCTCATTGCCCACAAGTGTTTTATTTTTGATAGGTCCCACTCATCTATGCAATTGTCCACAGACCGCTTCCTTTGTTATTCATGATAACCTATGCATTCCCTGCGCTAGGAAGCCTATCCTTGACCCAGTTTTCTCATTGCGATTACTTTAGTTTATACGTTGAGGTCTTCGAACTACCTTGAGTTTGTCTCTGTGCATGAAGTGAGATATAGGTCTTGTTTCATCCTTCTGCACATGGACATCCAGCTTTTCCAACACCACGTATTGAGGAGGGCATCTGCTTCCCATTCAATGTTTTTCAGGTCTTTGTAAAAAATCAGTTGTTTGCATGTGGATTTCCCCCCCCCCCCAATTTCTGGGTTTTCTGTAGCAGTACCAGGCTGTTTTGACAACTGTAACTGTATAGTTGGTTTAAAGGTCACGTAGTGCAAGACCCTCTTTGCCTGTTCTAGTTTTCTTCCACTTCCACATGAAGTTGGTAATCAGTTTTTCCATTTCTTTGAAGAATGAGGCTGGAATTAGGATTGTGATTGCATTGGATTTCTGGATTGTTTTTAGGTTGTATTGACATTTTCACAATATTGAGTCTTGTATCCATGAACACAAAATATGCTTCCATTTGTGTAGACCCCCTTTGGTTTCTTGCAATGGTTTGTTGGTTTTTTCATTTGGTTTCTCCCTAGGTAGTTCAGGTCTTTTGTTTTTTTGGTTAGATTTATCCCTAGGTAGTTCACGTTTGGGGTGGCTATTGTGATTGGTACTGATTCCTTGATATCTATTTCTGTATTCCTGTCACTGTATATAGAAGTACACTTGATTTCTGCTTGTTAATCTTGTATCCTGCTAATCTACTAAACCCCTCTATTGTTTCCAGCAATCCTATTAAGGATCTCTTAAGATTCTGGTATGTATAAAATCATATTGCTGCAAATAGGGAATGTTCCACCTCTCCTTTATTTAGTTGTACACCCTTGATATCTTGCTGCTGTCTCATGGTGTTGACTAAGATTTCCAGCGCAATGTTGAACAGAAGCAGGGATAAAGGTTATCCTTGTTGGGTTCCCTTATTCACTGGAAATGCCTTCAGCTTTTCTACATTGCATGTAATATTGTCTATTGGTTTATCATAGATGGTTTTGTTGTATTGACGATTTTACTTTCTGATCCTATCTTATTGGGAGTCTTTAGGAGGAATGGGTGCTGAATATTATCAAATGCTTTATCTGCATCAATTGATATGATCTTAAGATTCTTGTCCTTTTCTTGTTGATGTGGTGGATTACGTGAATTGTTTTTTGAATATTGAATCATTCTTGCGTTACTAGTATTAATTCCACTTGGTTATGATGTGTGTGTCTATATATATGTATATATATAGATTTTGTTGGATTCTATTGGCCAACATTTCATTGAGGATTATTGTTTATATATTCATGAGAAATATCGACCTATAGTTCTCCATCCTTGTGGTGTCTTTTCCTGGTTTTAGCATCATGGTGATGCTGGCTTCATAGAAGGCATTTGGGAGTTAGTTGTACCTTCCTATGTTCTGGGAGAGTTGTGTAGAATTGGTGTCAGTTCTTCTCTGAATAGTTGGTAGAATTCACCCGTGAAGCCCTCTGGATCAGGGTTTTTTCAATTGGGCCTTTCTGGATGAGCTTATCTACTTCTTCTTTTGCTGTGAGTCTGTTCAAGTTCTCAATGTCCATATTTGTTCATTGGGAGGAGAGTGATTTTCCAGGTATTTGTCCATGTCCTCCAAATTATTGAATTTGTTGGAACAGTCTACTGTAGTATTGCATAATTAATCTTTGCATTTCTTTGGGATCTGTTGTGACTTACCTTATTTCATCCCTGATTCCAGATATTGACATCTGCTCCTTCCTTTCCTTTGTTAAGTTTGCTAGCAATTTGTCATTTTTGTTGATTCTTTCAAAGAACCAACCTTTTGATGTGCTGTTTTGTTTCATTGTTCTTCTGTTTTCCAATTTACTTTATCTCT
>PVJH01039754.1:0-16189 GCA_004026705.1 Nesogale talazaci | reverse complement strand
AAAACTTGCTGCTTGAGAAAAGATTGATCTGTTTTCAGTTGCTTCTTTTGGGAAAAATTGATTTGCAACTTCACTGCATCGCATCTTGAGACTCCTAAAATGGATTAGCATTGAGGTCTGGGTTCTACTGCATTATTTAAGAGAGAGGAATAAATCTGTTAACTGCTTTGACGCATTTTGGGGGTCTCAGTCTTCACTTAGAATGAAGCATTGGCCTTAAAGTAGGCAAAGAAAATTGTTAGCTTATATTTAGTTTACCAACAGCCATATTGTCTGAAAAGGATAGAAAAGATGTCCAAAGACACATCATATTTGGCCATTGTAAATAGGAGATTTATCATAGTTGAAAAATTGTTGGAGGCACAGAATCAAAGAAACAGAAGGTTAGAGGCTTAGAGAGTTGGTTAAGCATTGTATTCTCAATAATCATAACTTGTTTAAAAGGTCAATGCATGAAATTTAAGTAATATTTCCTAATTTATATAGTCATGACATTACTGTGTTTGTTTGTGATCCTTCATTTGTTGTTTTGTAAGAGTTCCATCATGAGTTGACATGTTCCTGTAGGTAATGTATCCTTCAATTAAAAAAATTACCAAATGGATATAAACATATGCATATCAACATTATATCTATTATTAGGACACATGTTTATTTAAAAGACATAGTCAACTAGTGAGAGTGTCCATTGAAGGAGAGGAAGTGCATATGGTAGCCTCCAAAGAATCCCTTGTGTTCATATTGGAGGGATAAGAAGAGGAGTCTTATTACCAGAATAAAGTCAATTACGGCAGATGTAGTTGGGATGAAGCATAATTGCTTGATTTGATCTCTCTTTTGACTCCCTTGAAGGTTGATTGAGTTAAAAAAACAACAAAGAGGAGAGACACACGGATCAAGCCTGGTGCACCTCTCCAACTATCAACCAGGAATGTGAAGAGCCTGGCTATCGCACAGAACTCAGTGGACAATGGCTTATGGCAGATGCAGTTACATTAAAATTGAACACCTATTATTCAACCTGTTTTTTGGTTCACTTAAAATTTGTTCTATTTTTAATATTTCTGCTTAATTTTTTATTTGTATTTTCTGTAAGTTTTTCTATATATGAAATCAGGGGTAGGTAAATCTTAGAGATAGTAATTGTATTGATGATTCCCTATGGGTATGACAGGGGAGAAATTTATGATTTCTGTAAACTATTACTGGAAATATTGAAAATAGCTTCCAGAATGCTAGTGCTATCTAAGAATCATTAGAAATATTGGAAACTGAAACTCATTGCACTAACCTGTATCTAAACTTTTTACTAATTCTAAGAATTTATGAAACTTTGATTCCAAACCATGAATGATCATTTACAGGTTACAATAGTTTGTTTGAAAATCACTCATAAATAATATGTCAAGTTTGCTTTCTTATAGAAAAGCAAGATAATGGTTTTCATAAGCATAGGTTGATTATATATAGATGCTTACATATTATATAGCTATAGATATATAATTTTAATTTTAATATTTAAATTCTGATGAATGAGGCAAATCAAGATTTAATAACTTGGGAGAATAATTTTTGCTATCATACATTTTCCAGAGTAAAGTTTTTCCGATGATAAAACCAAATATGGTGTGTGTTTAGCAATTTAGAAACACCTTTAAGTAAGGAGGCAAAAGGAAATGAGTGACTTAACTGGTTTTCAGCACAGACAAGGAAGTAGAAAGGCCAGTGTCTATAAGGTTTAATTTTGATTTGAATAAATTATGTTGAAAAATTTGTCATCCAATCAATTATTTCAAGTAGGTAGTTGCAGTTTTCAGCAGTTTACAGAGTCCCTTGTGGCATTTTAAATCTAATCAATGTTAGCATGAACTTCAACAACTTGCTGAATAATCTAACACTATAAACAGATACAATACTGGAAGTAATCATTCATATATGCCAAGATATTTGGAAGATAGTTACCTGGACAACTGACCGGAAGCTATCCCAGACAAAGAAAAGTGATTCAGCAGGATGAGGCAATCATCTACCAATATTGATATCACAGGCAAGTACAGTTTTGAGCGACATCATTTGAAAATATAGCAGTAGGACATTGATGAGTAACCACCACATATTCAGCTATATCCAAAAGAGGACATGGAATGAGGATTATCACCACTGCTATATGTGTCAGATGGTGATATGTAATGCCGGTGTCAGATGGATCTTGGTAGAAATCAGAGGTTACCAAGTATATATTTACTCCTGCTTTATTGGCAATGCCAAGGCAGTTGATTTTGTTGATCATGACACACTGTGAGTAACATTGTGCAAAATGGGAGGTCTGGAACATTGAATTATATTCGTGTGGAGCACAGAGATGAAAAGGTCTGTGAACAGAACAGAGGATATTTCATCAGTTAGAATTAGGAGAGGTGTGTGCCAAGATTGCATCCTTTTACCAAGCGTATTCACTTCAAGTGCATTATCTAAACATGAGGACAGTGTGAAGAAGAACATGTCAGCAGAATTGGAGGAGAACAACCAGCTAGAAGCTTGTGTGCTGAAAGTGATGGGAACTTGAGACATTTACTTTGAAGCTTAAAGACTAAGCCTTCAGTATTGATTGCATCCTGAAGAAATGAACAGTGGATTCATGACAGAATCAACAAGCAACATTATGATAAATGGAGAAAATAGTGACCTCATCAAAATTTTCTTTTTACTTGGATCCATAATCAATACCCTTGGAGGTCAAGAATTCAATGAACTGTTGCTTTGGGAGCACTTTGAATTTATTCTAAACTTATAATGCCCTCTATTTTCTTTTTTTCATATTTTAATTTTTTTACATTTATTCATAGATACATTGAGAATTCTTTATATGTTAAATACATGTTTATGTACCTTGCATAACCACATGAGTCCATATTGCACAACATAACACAATTAACTATGTGCATTTTTTGTCATTACCTGAGTTTACTCTGATGACTTGCACTGAATGGAATGAACGAGGGATACACAGTCTCTGTTTTCTTTTTGATTGATACTCTTCTTTTGTTTCATATGGTCATTGTTGCTGAGTACTTCTTTGCCTTTTTCCTTTGCTTTTTATTGTTTTTATCTAGAGGGAAGCCAGGATAAACCTTATGATGAAGACAGTATTTGGGTTCCTGTTTTCCTGGGGCGACCCCAAGGCATATGGGAGAAAGAAGAAGTCAACACCAATGGGTACAAGAGAGAATAAAAGATACTCAAGTTGACTCTGATGATGATTGCGCAATCCTTTTTGATATGATTGAATTACTGAATATATGCTATATTAGTTGTACCTCAATAGAACTATTTTTAAAAGTAGATTAATAAACACAAGTGGAGATGCATACTAAAAACTTATTATTCAAATCACTACCATTGAGTCAATTCTGGTTTTTTCGTGAACCAAAGTCATAGAGTAAAATTGTCCTTGTGGGCTTTTTCTGTCTAGGAGTGGCTACTGGTTTCAAGCTGCTGATCATGGGGTTAGTAGCTCAAAATGTAACCATGGCACCATCAATCTCCTTTGTAAGGCATAAAACCTCTCATTTAACAGAGAAACACCCAAAGAGGAAAGCTTATGACATAATTCAGAATTTAAAAATACATTATACAGAAGAATGTGGTAGTTAGATTATATGTCAACTTGTACTTGTGGAGGGGTGGAGATCAATCTGCCAACTGATGATACCTACTGGAACATGGGGCCTTTTTTATAAGAAACCCACTGGGGGCTTCTCCTCTCTCTCTGTCTCTTCTCCTTCTTGCTGGCTTGGAATCTGTGTCCGCTTCTAGGGGAAGCCCCACAGGGATCATCCTACCCAGAGAGCTGTAGAAGTCATATCTTAGAAGCTCCCAACTCTGGACCCACAAGTCTAGGATCTGCCTGCGTCCTTCTTCTTTCTTCCTCATCAGCCCTTTTCTACAAAAGTCTGCAGAGGATTCTGGCTAGCATGGACTTAAGCTGGCAGAGCCCGTAAAACCTTCTTGCTAAAAACACCCTTTCTTATACATATCTGAGTGTCTTTGGTTTTGTTTCTCGAGACAACCCAGCCCAACACAAAGAACAATGCTATGCTTCACGAATGATTTGTCATTAGAAACATGGTAATTTCCATAAAAAGGTATTAGAATAAAATATTAACAGTACCAATGGGGGGTGGAAGCAGGAATCAAAGCCTATTAACCAGAAATGCTATATATATGAAAATAGTATTGAAAATGAAGGTGAAATAAAACCACATTCAGATAATAAAATACGGAAAGAGTTTGCCATGGCAAAGCTTCACAGTAAAACATTGGAAATAAATACTTTATCTTTAAAGAAATGTCAGCAGATTATGGATCAGAACGGCATAAAGTGACAAAACAGCAAAAAATTTTCCTGTAAGTCCATCCCCACATGTAGAAATCCTACTGGAAAGAGTAGAACTGCCCAATTGGGTTGACAAGGCTGTCAATCTTTCTGGAAACTGATTACCCCACCATTCTGTGGATGGTGGGTTGAACAACTGACTTTTTCATTAGCAGACCACGCCCAACTGACTGTATCATAAAATCTCTTTATAAGAAGTGAAGCACACCAGAAATGGTCTGTGTTCTGTATTCCTTTCTCCTCCTCACTCCCCCAGGATCCACTCCATTTGCCCTCGGGTATTCAGGATCTATCCTGATATGTGGAATTTATTTCTGAAATCTGGAGGCATGCTTACATTAAGAGTTCTGTCAATTACTATAGTCTTAATGACTTCATTTAAAATTTCTTAGATTCTTGTCAAAATATGCCCATAGTTTCTAGTGGCTTTTAATATTTCAAAACTGCTACCTTCCCTTGAGATCTGCTGAAAACATTTAATTAAGAGAAGAGTGTTTGCACACATATTTATGTCTACATGCTTAGGTGTTCATTAGTGTAAATCCTGTGTGTAGTGTTGCGTTTCTTCCCCTTTTTGCCTGGGAGTGTTAAATTTTCTGTCTTTATTATTCCGCAGAAGCATCATGCTTATATTTAAGATGTAAAGTTCTAATGTTCACATTCAAGGGATGGTGCTGCACATAGCACTAGCAAAAGGAAAAGGAAAAAACACATGCACACAAAACTAAGCAAACTCACTGCTATCAAGTTGATTTTTAACTCATAGTAACTTTATAGGGCAGAGAAGAACTGCACCTTGGCTTTCTGAAACTTTATAGGAACAGCCAGCTTCACCTCACTCACACAGGCTGGTGGCTTCAGCTAATGCCCAGAAAAATATTTTTTAAATGGCTTAGATCACTGTAACAGGAACTGATTCAGCATCTCTTAAGTAATAGAAACAGCTGAAATTCTGACACAAGTTCTTTGTCATCCTCTGTAGGATCTACAGCAGAAGAAAGAGAAAGAAGAGAATTCATTTGTCCTGGTTCTTTCATGTACTCTTTGTATGGGCTACACTCTCTAATGCTTCATTTCTGACAAGTTCCACCTTTTCTGTCAGATCAAACTAGCAATAGAATTTGGATGTGTATACGAGTTTCTGTGTGTGTGAAAACATGCCCACATGGGTGTGTGGTATGCTCTATTTCTAGCTTCTATACTGCTGACATAATTGGGAAAAATAGGAGAGAGAGGTCTGCAGATTTCTAAAAAAACAGCAGGTGATCAATAACAAAGCAAATCCTATTAGTTTATAAAAAGATGAAACTGCATGAAAGACACACACACACAAAATAAGGTGGAGCAGAAAGAAGAGAAAAATATAGCCCCCAGGATTTGCCCTGGAGGTGCCCAGTAGCTAAATCAGAATCTTCAGAGCTTGGTTGATTTTTCACTTTTTATTTTAAAAAAGTAGAAAAATGTTATCAAGGTACAAGTAGAAGGTGTTCTTAGCTACACATATCTCCTCCATATACTTCTTTGTAGCAAAATAACAGTTTCACTTACCTGCTTTTGTGCACTAAAACACAAATGGAAGTGTCCAAGACATCGAAAGGGTGCAGCGTATGCTTGAAAGGAAGGAGTAGTGGAAGAGGAAAAGAGAAGACAGGTGTTTTGAGAGGTTAAGGGAGGACCTGGTAGAAGGTGCAAAGAGATCTAAATTAGAAAAGTCTTATAAGCTAAACTGAGACATTGATGAGGAATCCTGAATATCAGGAAATGTTGGAGAATTTAAAATAGGATATTAAGAAAGGTGATAAGGACCTGAACTAAAAATGAAGAGAGAGTAGTGAACATATAAAGAGTGGAGGGATTTTTATTGAGATATATAAAGAAGAGGCAAAACGACTCATATTTCTTTTTTATGTGAATGGGTTATATGTTAGTCTGAAGAGGAATTTATCGATTTGTATCAGACATAGGGGGTTATATCAGACTTGTGAATTTGATCTGGATACTGGACTGGGATGTTTTCTCAAGATTCAATTGCTCTTATATATAAAGTTCTTTCTGAAATGCATATGAATGTCTATGAATTTGTTTCTCTAGTCTACCCAGATTAACACATTATGGTACCTTGGGAGTGGGGCATTAGAGAAACTAACCATAAAGATGGAGAGTGGATGTGTGTTTGATCTCTGCGTCATGGTAGTTTTTCCTTTTGGCTAGCCAGAGGTCAGATATGTCCATGAGGTATATTGGGTTGTTTTCTGGGAATAAAATGGGAGGTTAAAGGTTTAATTATTTTGTTTGGTTGTTGTATTTGACTATTCCTCTTTAAGATGATGGAAATGAATGTTGTTAATGTATATTGAATTTCTCAGAAACCATGCTGCATAGGAAAAATGGCTGACAGAGAGTCAAAATTGGTCAATAGGAAGTTTGGCTATGACTTGATGCTCTCATGGACGTAATTCCATATTTTGTTTCAATAGAATACTTTATATTAGGATTAAAATTAGCTAAGTAAGGATTGAATTTGATGGTTTTAAGAATTGAGATTAGTGTCTGGTTATACTTTCTTTATACTGATTTCTAGTGCTTATTATTGTTAATATAATGATTGACAGAAAGATTAAGTATGAAAATAGAGAGCTCATAAGCTCAGCTTGAACCATTAAAATTTGATCGTTAAATGGATTTAGTACATGTCTACAAAGAAAGTTCTGAAAAGATGAGCCCCATCCAATGCTTTAGAATACTTAAGATATTTGCATTACAAGAGATTTGCCCAGGGGACTGTCGACAGATTAAACAAAAAGGAACTCTTTGGTTTTTTGAATCTTAACAACTGATTTTTGTCAAAGCTGGAAAAAAATCTGGATCCCTGAAGAAACTCTCCACTCTACATCTGAACTGTTAAATCCTGAAATACTGAGGGCAAGCTGAAATACTTGCTAGGTGACCACCTGGATCCCCTTGTTGAGTGGCTATAAGGGAAATGCAGCAATAAAGAGATGGGTTGAGTCTGGACCCTGGCACAGGGACTAGAGGAGAAGCTGAGAGCAGGTTGACTGGTCTGAAGTTCATGACCTAGCCCAAGGGGGCTAGGCTTGCTGAGAATTTGTGAAGGGGCAATGATCTATAAAGGCAAGGGTACAAATGGACACTCCTGTGAGGCCCAGTGAGGCAGTCCACAGTGAGTTGATCAGAACCTGACCAGATAAAGAGAAAATTTTTGAGCCTGTGAACTGGTGCATATTACTGCCGACATTATGGACAGTCTGTGCTGACTTGACTTTGCTTATAAATGCAAGCTTCACAAGGTTCCAGCTGGAACGAAGATTCTTTATGTCAAAGAATATGATTGCCTCCTCAGAGCACTAGGTTAATGTATAGACATTGGATACACAAAATTGAGGGGAGAAAGTCAAGAAGTGCCTGGCTTACAAACTTTCATAGGTGGGGGAATGCATTCATAGGAATATATTTTCAGGAATATGTTCACAGGATTAAGGAGTAGGTGTTCATGTAAGTGTAGGATATTTTTGTGCTGTTCTGTTATAGAATGTTATGTTCAAATAAGGATGTACATAATGAATTGTATGAAGTTTAGTTTTATCCTGTTAGGTACCAATATGATTTTATTATATTTTTTGAAAATTATATATGGCTAAAGTGTGTGAAAGTGTCAAATTGATAAAAGGTAATCTGTGGAATATATATATATATATATGTTGTTAATTTGAGTATTAAGAATGAAAGGGTGGAGTCTTGCCTGTTGACAGTGACAGCTTGATGACCTGCTTTGGAGGTGGTAAGGAGATAGACAGCACCCTGGAGGTGGGACCCACAGACTTCGTGTGAGACATTCCTATGGACAAGACACATGGGGCGCTGCTAGAGCCTGAGAGCTGAAGAAAGCACATGGAGACCCCTGTCAGATCCCTGCGATGCTTCCACTACCACTGGATGTACAAGCCTTTCCACCTACTGGCATATGGTCTTCCTGCATTTGGCATCATTGCATGTGTTACATGTGTCTGAAGAGGAATTTATAGATTGGTGTCAAACACATGGGGTAATTTTAGACATATGGACTTGATCTGGACTAGGCTGGAATGTTTTATTAACATTCAATTGCTCTTTTACATAAAATTCTTTCTTACATATGTCTGAGTGCCTATGAATTTGTTTCCCTCATCTACCCAGACTAACACAGGTAGAATTAATTGAGGCAGGAAATTCAAGAAAAGAAGTTGATTTTAGTAATAATTATCTCAATACTGCACATGATAAGTGTGAAAAGTCTATGAAATATTTAAATTGAGATAATCAGCAAGTCATTGAAATTTAGAGCCCAGTTAAAATATAAGACAAGGGTATACAACTCAATAAATAGTTGTATCCTAATTCCTCTATATTTGATCTTAAAACATTTGTTATTTTTCTTTATAAATAATTTTTTATTATACCATCAAATCATTAGAAGGTTATAAATAATTCATCATATACTTATTGCTTAGTGGGGAGCTACTGGAGAAGGGATTAAACACAAAACAATACAGAAGCTCCAGTAAACATTTAAAATTCATGAATACTCAAGGTAGGAAGGAGAAAACTGCCTTTCACAGAACATCCAGTACCCAAAGATCCAAGAACTCTCTCCTTTCTAATTAATTTTATGGCTTCCTAAGCTTCATTTTTCTTTAATATCACTGATACCCTAACTGCCTGCCCAAACCTCTGATTACAGCTAGGGATACATTTAGATCCCTAAAGAGATTGCTGTTATCATATGAAACTATTATCAGTTCTGCAAGATTCAGGAAGCCGCTTCCTCAGGCTCTGCAGATGATTTGGATAAAGAGCCTCTATTCCTTAGAGAGACTAGCAAGCTGTATAGATGATAACATAAAGCTTCTTCCTATGCTATCTATAATTTGACAAATTTCTGAAGTAGGAATTATTGTCACTCTCCTTTTTAAACTTAACACATGCCTTCTCTAAGTCGGCACTGTGCGAGGTTCTGGGGAAATGGGCATGCTACCTAATCTTCAGTAGTCTAGAATCCTGGTGGCATAGAGGCTCTGCGATTCTTTGCTAATCTCAAGGTCTGCTGTTTGAAAACACTAGCAGCTTCTTGGGAGAAAGACGAGACTTTCAAGGACTTTAAAGAGTTACAGGCTCAGAAAGCCACCACAGCAATTCTACCCTGCCTTTTAAGGTTGTTATGAATCAGAAACTATGCAATGGCCATCTGTGTGAGTTTTTTATTCAAACACACTGCCATAGGACAGGGTAGAATTATCATGTGATTTTCCAAGGCTGTAAATCTTTGTGGGAGTACAAAGCCTCATCTTTCCCCTATGGATTCACTGGTAGTTTTGACTTGCTGACCTGTGGTTAGCAGTGCCTTGAAATTCACTAAGCTGCCAAAGCTCCTCACAACTTTTGAGGCTTGGTTCGGTGGGGTTAAGCATGGGATTGTTAGACACAGAGTCTGTAATACAAACTGCCAGTGACCCTTCACAATAAAAATAAGTCTTTCTGTTCCTGTAAAGATTTACAGCATGGGAACCCCTCGTGATGGCCCTACTCTGTCCTATGAGATTTCTATAAATCAGAATCCACTGGTGGTGGTACAATTTGGAGCCCTGGTTTCTCAGTAGGCTAACATTGAGCTGCAAATCACAAGGTCAGGAGTTCAAACCCACTGTTCTTTCTGTGGGAGAAAGCTGAGATAATCTGTCCCAGTAAAAATTTACAGCCTTGGAAACAGAATGGTGAAGTTCTACTTTCCCCTAAAGTGTTGCAATGCTGACTGCTTGGAAGTGAGTTGGGTTGGTATATTCATTAGTTAAGAATATACAGGAGGCAATCCAAGAAAATTTAGTTCTTATAACATCGCCCTGCTCAACATCAGCCTACTTGAAAATATCACTTAAGATACACTGGGTGTTACAGCCAAGTGTGGTGAAGAAACCAGATGGTATCTGGCTATCAGTTGAAACAGTGTCTGGGGTCGTAAAGGTTTATATCAAAGAAGCAACCATAGAAATGAGGAGTCGACCAAGTCCACTTGGAAGAAGCATATTGTCTGTGTGATCCAAAGATGACAAGAACAAAATCCAAATATGAATAAAAAATATCAGAGCTTAAATTGAGAACACTGAATTTGTAGAAGGCTAAGGAAAACAGCGCCAGTCCAAAATTAAACTGCAGAATATCTGGTCAGATTAAGTCTCTGGCAGATCTCTTCTGGCCCCAGGCAAGGGATTTGAACAGCTTTGCTATCAGAGATTATTGTAAACTTGATTATGGTGAATTGAGCCACTGCATATATAACATGCTACTTGGCCATTTGACCTCCCTCATTACTCAATCTGAATTTGCTCTAGGCTTAAATATTTCGGGTTTGTCCATGACAGAAATATCTTTTCTGGCCTTTAAATACAGGTTGTGGCCTTTTCTTTCTTGCTCTTTATTTCTCTTTTAATCTTCATTATTATCTTCTGTTTCATTTGGGTTTTGTTTTTCATTGCTTCTTTTAAGCTTCCCAGTTGATGAAGCACAGGAGCATATGCCTAGAGACAGCATGTTTATCAGAGACAGGGGGCAGGTTGAGGAAGATGAGTGGAACTGGGGAGCAAATAATGAATGGGGGAGGGGAAGGGGCACATGAGGACTGATTATGATGACTTTTGGATAACTCTTTTCAAAATCAACTTAACTCTGAAATGTATGAAATGTAAATTTCTTATCAAGAAAACTCTTAAAATGTGAGGAAGAAAATCTACAGGGGCTGGAAGGAGTGGTGCTGACTAAACTCCTCTAAAACTTAGGAATGATGACCCTGTGAGGATTAGGTTAGGAAATACATGGATATCTCAGGGAAAACTTCCTGAGAACTCCAGGCATTTTATTATACTAATGGGGGTAATGAGGATGACTAGCCTCATTTGAAATCTAGACATGGCTGATTTTAAAACAACCTAAAAGATGAAGTAGAACAAAATCTTGTAGTTTTGTACAAAGCGCTTTACCTACGAGCAGGGAGTCTTATTTAGAAACAGTCTACAAAAATTAATGTATATATTGAAAGTCTTTTTTTTCCTCTTTCCTTTTCACATGGCTGTAAAAAAATTAAAAGGCCTCTAGAGGTCGCCAATAGGCTAATTTGATAGTGGATTTTTTTGGTGGTAAAAATTTTCTATTTAGAATTTGCCATTCTAATTGGATTATTAGAAACTAAAATTGGTTGAAAACTGAAGAAACCCCCATAAACTCTCAAGGATTGTAGCCATCATGGACAGTTAAGATTCTCTCCAGTATAACATAGCTTCTGATAAATCACCAACTAGAGTTCATATCTAGAATTATTTTCGAAAAATAATTTAGAGTTTAGAAAAATCTCTATTAGTCTATCAAAACTTACTGAGGATAACTTATAAATTAGATCTTTTTACCACTGAGAGAATTGGAGTCAGGTAAGTACATTCATTTTCTAGAGAAGAAAATAAGCCTAGAGAGTTATTGGTTGTCCCAAGCACAGAACAGAGATTAGAATCAACATATTCTAATGTCCTCTATTCTCAGTTTTCTTTTCTCTAGTATAGAACATTAGTCTCTGGATTCAATGCAACTTAGTCTCGTAACTTTTTATATAAATGTTCAGTAGTAGGATAGGAATACTCAAACACTACTATGGGGACATTAAAAGACACACAATCAAATACTTTTCTGGTTATTCAGAGAGATTTAATTGATGATGTGACTCTTGAGATGGCTGGGAAATTCATGGAACTTATCCAGATAAAGAAGGTGGGACCACTGAGGAGCGAAGGAGAAGGAAAGAAAGCCTTGTGAAGCAGTTTAGAATAGCAACAATAGGATCAGACCTTTAAGCAAGAAGTTTCTTCAATTATATATCTTTACTTTTCCTTGGTCCCATAGCTCTCCAGTAGCAAAAATCATAAGGTATTGACTCAAATGGTTATGGGCACAGGGCATATAACTTAAATTGCAATCAGTACTATTTGTGGTCAACTGGAAGACCTCTACCCTTTATAAAGGTAGCAATTTCTATTCAGTTTATCATTTTATGATAAGTAGATCCAGATTGGCCCTATGTTTCAGTTTTTTAAAGAGACTTCCACATCTAGAATTTTTTTTTTACTTTTAAAAAAATAATTTTATTGGGGACTCTTACAGCTACTACAACATTCAGTACATCATTTGTATCAAGCACATTTGCACACATGTTGCCACATACATTTCCAAACATTTTCCACTTGAGCTCTTGGTACAAGCTTCTCTTTAAAAAAAAAACTCCCCATTCCCGTCCCCCGCTTTTTTTAATGAATCATTTTATTGGGGGCCCATACAACTCCCATCACAATCCCTAACAACATCAGTTGTATGCAGGCCACTTTTACACACCCATTGCCATCATCACTCTCAAAACATTCTCCCTTCCTCCAGGCCCCCATTATCAGCTCCCTATATTACCCTTTCCCCCCCCCCCTTCCCCTTGAACCCTTAGTAATTTACAAATTATTTTTTTCATCCTGTACACTGTATAATGTGTCCCAACACTCACTACCCTGTTGTCCGTGTCCCAGAGAGGAGGCTACATGTAGATCCCTGAAGTTGGTTCTCCCTTTCTATTCCTCCATCCCTTCACCCTCCTGGTATTACCACTCCTATTACTAGTCTTGATGTATCATCTATCCTAAGTTTCCCATGTTTCCAACTTCACTGTACGTCTCCTGGTATAGCTGGATTTATGTGGTAGAATTGGGGTCATGATAGTGGGTGGGAGGCAGCATGGGAACTAGAGGAAGGTTACATATTTCATAGCTCCTACCCTGTATCTTGACTGGCTCATCTCCTCCTTGTAACCCCTCTGCAAAAGGATGTCACCTCACCTAATGATGGGCTTTGGGTCCCCAATCTGTACTCCCCCTCATTAATAATAATATAATTTTAGCTCATTGATGTCTGACACCGGATCCCTTTACCACCTCATGATCACACAAGCTGGTGTGCTTTGTCCGTGTGGGTTTTATTGCTTCTGACCTAAATGGCCACTTATTTACTCAAGCCTTTAAGACCCCAGACGCTATATCTTTTGGTAGCCGGGTACCATCAGCTTTCTTCACCACATTTGCTTACGCACACATTTGTCCTCAGTGATCATATCAGGACAGTGAGCATGCAATGTTATGCTTTTGAGTTCTTGAAGCCTGATATCTCATCCCTTTGACACCTCATGATTCACAAGCTAGTGTGTTTCTTCCATGTGGGCTTTGTTGCTTCTGAGCTAGATGGCTGCTTGTTTACTTTCAAGGCTTTAAGTCCCCAGATGCTCCATCTTTCTTCACCACCTTTCCTTATGCACACATTTGTCTTCAGTGATCATGTCAGAAAGGTGAGCATCTTGGATGCCAGTTTAATAGATCAAAGTGTTCTTGAACCAAGGAGATACTTGAGTGGAGGTCCAATGCCCATCTGTTCTACTACTAACCCTATATGTATACACATCAATCTCTTTCCCCATCCTCACTTATAAATATATGCCCCTATGTGCATACCTGTATTTGAACTTCTATAAATGTTCATTATCCCCCAGTTCCTTCTTCTATTTCCATTTGCTTCCCTCTTGTCCCACTATCGTGCTCACTCTCCATTTGGGTTTCAGTATTTTTTCTCTGTTACATTAGTCTTAATAAATTCCTATTGGCCTTCTCTCACTCACCTTGTCCCTGCATTTGTATCAATTGTTATTCCCTTTTTCCTGGGCTGGTTGACATCACCACCTTTCCTCCTCTTCCCCCTCTTCAATGTCCCCTACCCTGGAACCATCAGTCCTGTCATTTTTGCTTCCAACCTCTTTGTCCAGTCTATCTTGTCTAGATAGACCTGTAGAGGTAGCAATATGTACAAGAAAGGTCTCCTAAAATGGAGCAACTTAAGCAAATAAAAAACGATAAAAACAGCAAGAAACCCCCACAATGTACTATACAATATGTAACAGAATAATAAAAATAATAGCAATATAAAAACCTGTATAAAGTTCAAGGCCTGTAGTTGACCTCCTAGAGTGACCCCTGGTTCAGTTGGGTTGGGGTGCCAATACCCTGGCCCCAAAGTATATCCTTGTCACTCCATCTGTGACTCTACGCTGTGTCGCACACTCTTAGTGCTTTGCATTGGTGTGGTTGTGTCCAACAGGGTATAATTTTGACCCCGCTTCTTCTTCCTGGCCCTGATAGGCCTTGGGTCTGGGAGGGTAGCCGTATTTCATAATGGGGCTGGCCATTAGCTTTGTGCATTAGCTGCTCTGAGTGGGATTATTGTCCTGAAGGCTCGGTGGGCCAGGATGCACATCATTCTCTCTTCCTCCCCTTTCATTTGTTCTCATGTGCTCTGGTCAGGCTTATCTCACTCCTCAAGCTTCAGCTTCAGTGCTGGCCTCCAAGGCAACTTCCTCTGGTAGAGAGTTGGCTGCCCCTATAGTTGGAATTTGGGTTGTGTTCTCAGGTCCCTCCACTGGTTCTCCACTCCATGCTGTCGTGCTGCATTCACATGCTGGGTCACCGGGTTTAAGTTTGGTCCCTCTTTCCCTGTGGAGATATAAACAATACGCTCCCCTTTGATGGTTTACTGCCCCCTTCCCTTTCTACATATCACCATCTGCCTCCCCTCCCCCCTTGATGGCTACCATATGTAGCCTTAGATTTGATCTGGCCCCTGCCATATTACCTGGGCCTTCTCCCAGGATTTTCTCTATAGAGTAGTTTTTCCCAATGCCACGTTCCAATTTTAAAATTATAAATATGCTTACCTCAGCGGATTCATATTGTACATGTCCTTTTGCGCTTGGCTAACTTCATTTAGCATAATTTCCTCCAGTTCTTCCCATGCGGTGACGTGCTTCATGCGTTCATCACTGATTTTCAGCGATGCATAGTACTCCATTGTATGTATGTACCACAGCTTTTCAATCCATTCATCTGTTGATGGGAATGTGGACTGCTTCTAACTCCTTGCAATTGTGAACTGTGCTGCGATGAACATTGGAGCACAGATCTCTGGTCATGGATTGTTGCTTGTCTCTTCTGGGTATATGCCCAGCAGGGGAATTGCTGGGTCATATGGTAGTTCAATTTCCATCTGTTTTAGATATCTCCAAATTGATCTCCATAGTGGCTGTACATACCTGCAGGTCGACCAGCAGTGGATAAGTGACCCTATCTCCCCACAGCCTCTCCAGCATTTGTTACTTTCTGACTTTTTGAATTGGGCTTTCCTTGAGGGTGTTAGGTGGTATCTCATTGTTGTTTTGATTTGCATTTCTCGTATGGCTAATGATCGGGAGCATTTTATCATATATATATATATATATATTGGCCTCTCTGATTTCTGCCTCTGTGAAACTTCTGTTTAATTCCTTTGCCCATCTCTTCAATGGGCAGTTAGTTTTGCTCTTTTTGGAAGCTATCAGGGTATTATAGATTTTAGTAATAAGACCTTTATCTGATTTGTCATTGCCAAAGATGTTTTCCCAGTCTGTCTGCTCTCTTATTGCGCTGTTGGTGAATTCTTTTGATGTGCACAGGTGTTTTATCTTTAGTATATCCCATTTGTCTATTTGAGCCTCCTCTGTGTTTGTGTCTTTCCCTATTTCTGTTAGCCTATGTAGTCCTTGTGCCAGTGTTCTCAGATTGTTCCCAATTCCCTCATTGATGGCCCTAATAGTTTGGGGTTTTACTTCAAGGTCTGTAATCCACCTTGAATTTATTCTAG
>PVJH01039753.1:0-16171 GCA_004026705.1 Nesogale talazaci | reverse complement strand
TCTCGACCACAACAAGCTGGGCCCTCTTTGCCTTGGCTCTCAATAGCCGCATGGCTAAGCTTTAACAGAGTGTGTTGTTTGTTTGGCATTTAAAAACACTTATTGTAGCTGAGCCCCGGTGGCATAGTGGTTGTGCGCGGGACTGCGGCCCACTGGGATGGAGGTTCAATTCTGGCTCCCAGGAGCAAAGGCTGGACCTCCTACTCCCACCACCTGAGGGCAGTGATGCCTAAAAAAAAAAAACAAACAAACAAAAACACTTATTGTGAACTGGGTGAATAGAGCATATCCATTTTCCACACCTTAATCTAGGGTACACGTACCGTCTATACTTGTGTATAAACCGAGGCTTTTGGCACATTTTAATGCAGGTTTTGTGGTAAAATTAGGTGCCTTAGCTGATAGTCGGGTTGGCTTACACTCAAGTATACATAGTTATATAAAATGTTGCCTTTAAAACTTCAGTTTTGTGTTGTTATACCGCAGCAAGCAAACTCACGGTCATTGTGTTGACTCTGACGCACAGAGACCGTTTTGTAGGGCAGGGGAGCACGGTCCCCGTGTGTCTCGGAGACGGTAGCTCTTGGCTGAAGTAAAGAGCCTTGTCTTCCTCCCTCCCGTTGACTGGTGGCTCCGAATAACCTCTCCATTGCAAAGGGAAAGTTAAATTGGAAAATCCAAATAAGGCGAAGAGGACTAAGGACTAGTGCCTTCATACTTTCACAGTGCACAGATCAAGAGGCCCGCGCACAGGTTGGCAGAGCTGGGCCCAGTTGCTCAGATTCCCTCTCTTGCCGCAAGGGGCGCCCTCCCCCACCCCAGGTGTCCTGGCTCAGTTCTTGGCAGGTGTGTGTGTGTGTGTGTTCAAAAGTTTTATTTATTTACTTATTTTTCATGTTTAATCATTTTATTAGGGGCTCATACATCGTTTCTCATAGTGTATAAATACATATATTATGCCACGCTTCTTCATATGCCTGCAGCTGTCATCGCTCTCTGAACCTCCACCTTTCCATCGAGCCTCTGACCTCAGCCTCCCATCCCTTCCCCTCCATCCTTGCTCCCCACTCCCCCACAACTCTCAATACTCCATAAATTATTGTTTTGTTATAACTTACACTGTTCAATGTCGTCCCTTGCCCTCTCCCCTAGTGTCTGTTCCCCCCACCACCACCACCCGAGTAGGGGGTTATATATAGATCTCTGAAGTTGGCTCCCCCTCTCCACCCCACCTTCCCTCCACCCATCCAGCAGCTTCATTCCCACTACTGGTCCCACGGGGTTCATCCATCCTGGGTTCCTCACATTTCCATTTCTCATCTCCACAGTAGTGTAGAACTGGAACCGTGACAGTTGGAGGGAACACTCTCCAGCTCTTGGGCTCCCACCATATTCCTCCTACAGGGCCTCTCAGCCACCAGCATGCAGCCATCTCAAAAAGTTGGTGTTCAAATGGAATTAAAAGACATGGGAAATCTTTCCGCTGATTTTTTGAAGCCCCCTCAGATGTCCTGGTGGTGCAGATCCTTGTGGGTTCCCATCTCTGAGGCACAAGTGAGCCCCATCTACACAACATAGTCAACCTCGTTCCAGGAGCCCAGGGGGGCGACTCCTGAAGCACAGCTTTGCCCCATTCGAGCCACGGGCCTGAGCTCAGAAACCAGACCCATTGCTATGGAGTGAATTCCAACCACAGGGCCCTTGGGTCTGGAGTAGCACGGGGCCACACTAGGCTTTCAGTGGCTGGCCTGTCCAAAGCCCACAGCCACAATCTCCTTCCCGGTTATTTCCAGGTAGATGCAAACTTCCAGTCGGAGGAGGAGCCGCCATTAGTATTCACTGTTACCACCACCTGGGATTTCTGGGCTTATAGGCCTATTGATTTAAATTAGCCCTAACACTATCATTAGTCGTGAACATGTCTTTTTAATTGAATCACTTCTAGAGACCGGATTTGATTGGGACCGGGAAAGGGGCGCAAACAGTAGCAGCATTGCTGGCACTTATTGAGTTACTAGTGGCCAGCTGCACTTCCTCTGTGTCTCAGAGACTCTTCCCAACAGGGCTAAGAAGGAGATGTAACACCCCCATTGCATAGATGAGAAAGCTGGGCCTTACAGCAAGGTGACAGAACGGGCTTGCAGGCACATCTATAATTAAGGACAGAGTTTCATTCCAAATGGCCTTTGCGTTCTCACAAAGGGGAGGCTGAGAATGCATCCAGGACAAATATCTTCAAGCTACATTTGATTTCCACACCAAATTACAGAAGATTCTATTGCATCCACTGGCGTGGGGTGGGAGAGACGATGTAGTATTAAGTTTTAGCTTGCATAAGGTGCAATCACAATGCTGATATACTTTTTAAGGGTCTTGTCTTTTAGAAACACCATCTGAGATTTTTAAGGAGCCTGGTAGCATAATGGTGACAAGTAAGACTGAAAATCACAAGGTTGGCAGTTCAAACCACCTGTAGCTCCTCAAGAGAGAGATGAGGCTTTCTATACCTATCGAGTTTTCCTCCACAGGCCCCAGGGGCAGTGCTAGCCTGTCCCATAGGGTCACTGTGAGTTAGAATTGATGTGAGGGCAGTGAAACTGAGATGTTTCATCCATGGAATTATTCGGATTTTGCTTCAAAATAGTATAAGGGTGAGAAGGTGGGAAATATAAGGTGGGAAAGGGTGAGGGTATTGATGAAACAAGGTTGGCCATAAACTGATCATACTTCGATGCCCACTGATTGCTGCTGTCAGGAAAACATCAGGCTTTTAGAACCCTGCCCTCTCCTGCATCGACAGGGCCCGTGCGGGAGAGCATCTGCAGTCCTCCCCAGCAAGCGCTGCTCGACCATCCTTAAGGAATCCCTTCTTTGTACCAAGCCTCTTCCTACATAACATAAGGAAGTGTCGGGCTATTAAAATCACAAGGTCGGCAGTTCAAACCCCCCAGGTGCACTGCAGGAAAAAATGAGCTGTCTCCTTCAATTAAGATTTATAGTGTCGTCACATAGGGTACGATGACAAAATAATGACAATTTGTAAATTGTTCAGGTTTCATGGGGGAGGGGAAGTGGGCAGGGAGAGGGAATATGCCAAGTCGGTACTGGGGGCCTAGGTAGAAGGAGGATGTTTCAAGAATGATGATGGCAACAGATGTGCAAACGTGGTCTGCATGCAATTGATGTATGTACTGATCATGATAGCAGTTGTTTGAGCCCCCCAATAAAAATTTTAATTTAAAAAGAAAGAAAAAATTTATAGTATCTGTTTTGCCCTAGAGTCTGAACGGACTCAGGTAGCAGGGAGTTAGCCTTGGTTTGGTTGGCTTTGGGCCCCACAAAACATACCCGCAACTAGATCACCAACCACAATCCCTGTGTAAAACGTGCTTGGCCCTGTCTGACCCCAAGCTCCCCTGTGCCAGGCATCGAGGTGGCTGCTCCAAAACAATACATCAAGTCAAAGCTGACTCACAGCGACCCTTTAGGGCCCAGCGGAAACACCTGGTGAACTTCTGAAGCTATCAATCGTGAGAGCAGAAAATCTCCTCCTTCTCTCACATTCTTACCAACTTTTACAACTGCAAAGGGTGAGTGTGAAGGACACTGTTTATGTCCTCAAGGCCACACGGTCACCAAAAGGCAAAATCAGGATCTGAACCAGCAGGCAAGGGAAGGAACCAAAAGGAGCATCAGGAGTGGAGGACACTCCTGGGACTGAAGCCTTCATCCTCTCATTTAAAAGACACATCAACCCAAATCTGCAGAGCGAGAATAAAAGAAATCATTACTGTCCTTGAATTCGCACTGTTCTAGCCAGTGGCTCCAACCTTCCTAATGCTGTGACCCTTTCCTACAGTTCCTCATGTTGTGGTGACCCCAACCCTTAAATTATTTTGCTTGCTACTTCATCACTGTAATGTCAGGCAACCCCCAAAGGGGTTGTGACCCACAGGATGAGAACCGCTGGATTTAGCTGTCAAGAAAATGCCAAACATGGATGGCCTCATAAACGCTATGACTCCTGACCACGATCTCATCTGACTCCGAAGTGTGTACAAATAATGCCTGCAAAACCCACAGTGCAGCAACGGGGGCCCTGGAGCAGACACTTGGTGAAAGGGTGAGGGCACAATGGCTGGCCTTCTGGAGACATTGCGAGTCCCGCGAGCACCCACGTGTGTGCACCCATGATAGCTTTACATGCTTAACAGAGCTGTGCTCTCTTCCCTCTTTATCTGTCCTCTTTAATCATATAGTACCAAAAAGTTGTAATTATGAGAGCGGTCAGGTCAAGTGTTTGCAGCTAAATAACACGGTTGCGGTGTGATTTCCTAGTGCAGTGATTACCCTGGAAGAAGGCAGGACGTGCCAGCTAACCACCACGTGGGAACTCAAGGCCCCTGTTTCACCCAGGAAAGCCTACACAGCTCCTCTGACCTAGCTCAAAAGAGTAATGCCACCAGCTCAAAATGCTGGGAAATGTGCTAAAGGATCAAGTTTTCTGTAAGGTGTGTGCAACAATTCAGGGTCTATGCCAATATTTGACTTTTCACAAACATACAGCGACCAAATTTTACAACTGACAACTGGACAATTGAACTTTTGAACTGCAGGATATGTAAATTATGTGCCAATAAAACTGTTGAGAGGTGTGGGGAAGGGGGGGAAGCAATGCGGGTGTACTGTTGATGTTAGGCAAGGTTCTCTTGAGAAAAAAAGCCAAGACATTTGTGATTTTATACATATAAGAATAGGTTTATACCATGAGAAGAAAAATAACGGCTAATTAGTCCACACAACAGTACAGTACAACAGTACAGAGGACTCAGTTCAACTCACTTTCATGGAACAGTTAATATACTGAAGCTCCTTCAACTCTCTAGGGCTGCCAGCTCAGATGTCAAGGAAGCAGACAGCAGAATCTGCCCTGAGGCAAGAGAGGCAGAGTTAGTGGGCAGGCAGCAGGCAGCAGGCAGCAGGCAGGAGCACAGGAGGGTAGCGCAGGAGGCCCTGATAGGGATGCATGCACAGGCCACACAATCCGCCAGCATCGTGGCGAAGCAGATCTCGAAGGAGCCTCCAGTTCCAGCAGTGCACACCAAGCAACGAGGTCCACAGGGAGGCTCAGCCCACAGGGAGGGCAGCACAGGTTGAGGCCAAGAACCAGCTCTAGCAGCAGCACACTGGTCTGATCACCAGGGAGAAGGAGAGACGACGGCACACTCGCCTCAAAAAGCACTTATCCCAATTGCCCTTCCATCAAGCTTCGACCTGATTAAACTGCCCACGTGTTGCCATGGAAGCCTAGTCGGCACAGTAAACCTATCACACGGCTATATACACAATCTTGCAATAACAGTGATCCTACAGGGAGATGCATGGGTAGACATGGCAGCGGTGTGAGCATGAGGAGAGTGGGAGCACACTCACAAATATGTATAGGTTTGCTAGAGGGTATTTATACGCAGACCTTTATCTTGGCTGCAAATAGCTCGTGAATGAAGTGTACCGTGCTATAGGGGGCAAAGCTCCTAATAAAATGATAAACTGCCGGAGTGTGGTCTGGTCTCGCCCTGCCACTACTCACAGGCACTAGAAAGAACAGCAGACTTGCCTGCTGTGGATAAACATTTTCCAAGTATATTGTGAGCCAAATTTCAGGGGGAAGTCTTATAGACATTACAACCTTTAGTTCAAATATTTAAATATGGAAAATAAATCAAATAAAGAGCTAGGAGAAAATTAAGTAGTTATATAGTCTCTGAGTAAGATATTTTCTTAGTACACACCAAAGATATCAGGAAGGAGAATACCAGTTATTTGGGTGATTTTTTGTGAGTTTTTTATCATTTTTTTAGTACCTCTTACAGATATAACTATCCATAATTCAACTCGATCAAGCATAATTGTACAATTGCTGCCACCACCATTTTCATAATATTTTCTTTCTTCTTGAACTCTTTAATATCAGTTCACCTTTATCCCCTTCCTCCCCCACACTACTCCCCGGGAACCCTTATTATTGTATTATATGTTATTAATATCATAATTGTTATTATTTGCCACATCTTACACCATCCAATATATCTGTTCACCTACAATTCTGCTATTTGTTCCCCTGGAATGGGGTTATACAGTCATTACTGGTATCAGTTCCCCTTTCCCCCATGCCCCACCCCCACCTCTCTTCCCATGCCCTCAGGAAATCATTACTCCCATTACTATTTCGGAAGGGTTTGCCCAGCTTGAATTTTGAACATTGAACAACCTTAACTATACAAATGAATATACACAGGTCTCACAAGATTAATGAGATAAAAATAAGACCATAACAGTAAGGGGAGGGGGCTGAGCCCCAGTGGGGGAGGAAATATTACAGAACTAGAGGATATTTATGTTTTGTCAGTGCTATACTGAACCCTGTATATATCATCCCTTTCATGTGATCCTTCTGTGATGGACTGTCCAATTATCCTACAGGTTGAGTTTGAGGTCTCTACTTTGCCTACACTCTTTCACATCAATCTGATTGCGCTTTTTTTTAATTTCTGATACCTGTTCCCATCATCTCCTCATGATTACTTACACAGACTAATATGCTTTTTCCATGTGGGCTTCGCTGCTTCTCTGCTAGATGGCCACTTATTTAGCTTCAAGTCCTTAAGACCCCAGGTACTATAGCTTTTAATAGCCAAGCACCACTAGCTTTCTTCACATTTGCTTAAGCACCCATTTTGTCTTCAGCGATCATGCCGGGAAGATGAGTATCATATAATACCACATTATTCAAACAACCCATTCTTGTACTGAGGTAAGATTTAAGTAAAGGTCCAAAGTTCATCTGCTTCCTTATTGTGTGTATGTATGTATATATGTTTGTGTGTGAAGAGAGAGAAATATCTATCTATATATTGACATATATACATCTATATTTATACCTATATATATAATTTTTACTTTCTTGTTCGTTCCTCTATTGGGGGGGGGGCATCACTGCCCTCTGGTGGGAGTAGGAGGCCTAGCCTTGCTCCTGGAGAGCTGCTGATGGTTTGAACCTCCAACCCAATGGGCCGCAGTCCCACACACAACCACTATACCACCGGGGCTCAGCCCTCTTTTCTCTATTTTTTTTCTTTCCTTCTGCCCCACTGTCATGTTTACCCATCATTTACATCTCAGTAATGCCTCTCTGATGCATTTCAGTTGATCAAACATGACCAGGAATGCTACACCCTCCTCCTCATCAATTTTAGATCCCTTGATATTCCCCTGTCCCTGTCGTTATTTTCTCATTGCTCCCCTCCCTAGTCCTCTCCCAAACCTCCCTGAAACCATCAGTCCTGTTGCTGTCTCCTTGGGATTGCTTATCCTGGCTATCTTATATAATTAGACACCAAGAGAAAAGAAAAAAGAGAGAGGGAGAGAGACCATACAAACAGTCCCAAGTCTAACTGTTGTCCTAAGTTAAACAGCAAGCATGTCCTCTAATAATCCATCAGTCCAACTTCTATTCCTTTCAGGGATCCATAACCTAGGACCACTTGCCAAACCGCATTTACACTCTTTTAGACCTGTACTCATGTCCATGGGACACACCTTCTACATGACCCCATTTCTATTCCTGCAGTCAAGGATGGAGCAGTCTGGTGTCCTAGTCCACTCCCCCACTTTAGACTTTCAGTGTGGCCCCCTTGTAAACATCCCCCAACCATTTCGAATGAGGTGCCAAGCACTGCCTGCCTCCCCTCCCCCCAACACACCCACACCCACACATAGTCCAGAGTCTACAATCAAGGTAACAGGCACGTCATGGCTCTGTTCCCGTTGCTGGTCTGTTGCACTCCAGCAGCACTCCCCAGACTGTGTCCTCAGCGTTGTCCTCTGTAGCACTGTTGTCTAGGAAGGGGACGTCCCTAAGGCCTGCCTTGCAATCCTCTCTGTGAATGGGCTGCTCCAAGCAGGAATGTCACCCTGAAGGCTTGGCCCTTGATTTTTTTTTTTAACTTTTCTACCAGTTACTCTCCACTTGTCCCATAGATCCCCAAATAGCCCAGACCCTTTTCCACCCAACTCAGTTCCTGAGAAGTCACTTTCTTAGTTCAACCAATAGGAAGTATTAGCAGAAACTCAAAGTAATCAGGAGTACTTCTTCCTAATTTGTTTTTGTTTTTGCTTTGGTTCATGCCTGAACTAGGACAGTGGACAGAGACAAGAAAAAAACTGATTTTTTAATGAAAACCTAGATTGCCTTGATCAAGCTGTTAGTAAAAGTGTGGCTATTCAATAGGTGACGTGACATCCTCTTAAAGAAGGGTTGCAGGGAGGAGATGAGTCAGTTAAAGTACAGTGTAGTAACAACGAAATATGCATCTTTCCTCTAGTTCTCAAATGCTTCCTCACACCCACTATTATGCTCCCAGTTCTACCAGGCAAGTCCGACTAGAACAGGGGATGTACACTGGAGTTGGAAACATGGGGAATTTAGGATAGATATTCCCTCAGGACGAGTGATGGGAGTGGTGATACAGGGAGGGTGGAGGGAGGGAGGAGTAGAAAGAGGGAACCAATTTCAGGGATCTACATATAACCTCCTCTCTGGGGCATGGCCAACAGGGAAGTGAGACAAGGAACACATTGGACAGTGTAAGATATGAAATAGCAATTTGTAAATTATTAAAGGTTCATGGGGAGAGGGAGGAAGGGAAATATGGGGAGGTGGAACTGGGGGTCTAAGTGAAGGGAGGATGTTTTGAGAGTGATGGTGGCAACAAGTGTGCAAATGAGGCTGACATATAATATTGATGTATGTATGGATCATGAGGGGAGGTGTGTGAGTACCCAATAAAATTATTCATTAAAAAGAGGGGGGAGGGGAAAGAGGAGCTTTTTGTTTGTTTGTTTGTTTGTTTGTTTTTGGGGGGGCATCACTGCTCTCCAGTGGTGGAAGTAGGAGGCCCAACCCCACTGCTGGAATTGAACCTCCATCCCAGTGGACTGCAGTCCCACGCACAACCACTACGCCACCGGGGCTCAGCCCGAGGGCTTTTTTTTTTAAGAAGTGCTTATACCAAGGGCTCAAGTGGAAAATGTTTGGAAATGAATGTGGCAACATGTGTGCAAATGTGCTTGATACAGATGATGTGCTGAATGTTATAATAGCTGTAAGAGCCCCCAATAAAATTATTTTTTTTAAAGTGTGGCTATTAACTAATGTGTTAGTGATGACTCAAAAAAAAAGCGAGGCGCATGGTAGAGCAAACAGAAACAAGTACAGTGACTATTTATATAGTGCAATGAGCAGACAGTGAGCAGAAGGGTGAGTCTGGGTGTGAAAGGCATCGTGGTGAGCACGCAGACAGAAATGAAGTCATGAGGAATGTGGAGAGCCGGATTCAGAGGCCATTGTTTGCTCTGCGAACAATCCCTACCGCCCCAGGGCTTTATTAAAGACCACCAGATGCACAAAGGACACCTATCTCTTGCTGGGACACACCCAGCCTTTTTCTGTATCCTTTCCTGGCATTTATGTTTAGTTTATATTTTACCCTTTTGTATAAGCCATATAGCTTGCTTGCTTTGTGTTACATTTTAGTTATTATACCTTTGTATTGTTTTATAGTGCTTACATATGTTGTAACTTCTAGTCCATTAGACTATATTGTAGCCTTGTGATTGGTTGTTTTAAGTGGCCCCCGCTTTGCTCCTGTACGCCCCATTAGCATACGTGCGGGACCAAGTTGAGGACTACAGCCCCTTTTGCGCGCATTTTTTCTTTATCTGGCACTCGGCCAGGATTGGCCCCTGTTGACTTTACCTCATTAACATAAGCTGTGACCTTTGGCTTTATATACCCTTAGTTTTGCCACAATAAACGAGGCTTGATCAGAAACCTGTCTTGCCTCCATTCTTCGCGTCCCCTGCCCATCTTCGTCTTCCAGGCTCCGGACCCAGAGATCCACGTTGTGAATGTCCCGCGGGACGGGACAGAGGAATGTGCCTGGAAACAGGCGGAAAGAGACTCCAGGGAGACGGAGGCAGAATGGGCAGAGAACTGTGGGCTTCCCTATGGAGAAAGCAGAACTGGCATCTGATGACACCGGACGTTCAGCTGAGAAGCAAAGTGTGGTGGCCTGCCTTCTTCTGTTGCTTTTAGGTAAATGCAAGAAAGAGAGAAATGAAGGGAAGAACTGTGAAACAAAACAACAAAAACGGAAGTAGGGCTTGATAATTGGGGGAAATGTTCAGCCTAGCCAGACTGTACCAAGGGTAAATTAAGAAATGAGCATGAACGAAGTGTGCTCTAGAGAAGACGTTAAAGATGGTTAGACATCTTTTGTTAATAATTCAGGAAGATCAAAAGGTGAAAGTATTCAGATATAATAGAGGATCTTTGAAAAAACTTGTGACTTGTAGATCTCCTCAGACATGTCAGCAAAAGTCAAAATTAGCATTAGCAAAATTAATTATATTCTAGGAAAGACCTCTTCTCTGCAGGAGACCCACAAGATTCTTGAGACTCTTCCATCAGCAGAAACACTGCCATCTTGGACTAGCCTCCCTCACCCTCTGTCTTCCAAGCAGGCTTGGTCCATGGAAGACACCAGTAAGAGTTTAGGAGATGGGCAGAGTGATTTCCTCAACCTCAGATGAGAAGTATTGGATCTCTGACTTCCTACTGACAGAAAATAGGTAAATAAAACTACTCGGATGCAAACACATGCTATCTTGCATTAAAAATGAAGGGATGGCCAGAAGATAGACCCCCAGCCAACAGGGACAGACAAGAACCATAAAAATTATTCCCAGACTGTATTTTTTAATTCTCTTGTTTTGTTTTGCCTCTACTGTGAAGCCAATGTATGTACCATTTCACACATCCTAAAACAAATTTTATACCAATTTTTTTCTGGTTTTAAACTCAAAGCTTTATGCGCATCCTGTAAGGCAAAGGGTGAATTATATGGCCAAATATTTTTATAATTTACTATTCATTATTTCTGCTTGAGGTATCACTTTCAGAAAGAAGTATGCTAAAATCTTCAGCCACTTGTGAATTTGTCAGTTTCTTTTATATTTCTATCACATTAACGGCATACGTGATGTATTTTTGAGACCAGTGACTCCTTTTTTCTTCTATTTCCCTTTTTTTTTCAGCCAGAATGTCAATGCTGCTGCCCTATGGTTACTCCACCATTATGTTTTGGAGGAATACCATGGTAGTTCCAAAATCTGGTGTCGAATTGAGGAGATTATGAGTGTAGGGGCAGAGTCTGGCCCATCAATCAAGACATACCCAGTGAGGTTTCTGTGTGGGCCTGGCCTCCTTCTGAGAATTCTGGGAACTCCAGCATTTCCTCCTTGGAGGCAGGAAAAACTGAGAAGACACATGTCACTACACTGATAGACCCCATGCCCTGGGAACTGGAGGAGCCACATGGAGAGCTCTGCCAGTGCCGAGATGCTTACAGCGCCACTGGACCCAGAGACTTTCTGCCCCCTGACCTGTGATCATCCTGCATTCAGCGTCATTGCATGTGTTTCATGAATCTGAAGAGGACTTCATAGATTGGTATTGAACATATGGGCTAATATTGGACTTATGGACTTAATCTGGACTGGGCTGAGAGGCTTTCTTAATGTATAATTACCCTTTATATAAAACTCTCTCTTATACACATGTGAGTTTCTAAGGATTTGCTGCTCTAGTCTACCTGGACTAACACACTTTACTTGGCAAAAAGGACTTTACAGATATGATAGAATTAGGAACCTTGGGGGAACTGGCCTACATTTGGCCGGGAGACCCTTTTCCGGCTGTCGTCTAAGGGAGATAGCGTTATCGATAAATGATCAGAGGGATGCAGAGTTGTGGGTGTGGGAAATAGCGAAAGGAGGCCAAGGAGAAGGGCAGCCTCTGGAAACTGAAGAGAAAAAGAAAACACTCCCCAGTGAAGCCAGACGAGATGCAGCCATGTCAACGCCTTGACTTTAACCTGGTGAGACTCAGCCAACTTTTGAACGATGGAACTGTGAGATACACTTGCATCGTCTGCAGGGGTCCTCAAACTATGGCCCGCAGGCCACATGCAGCCCACCAAGGACATTTATCTGGCCTGCCAGGTGTTTTTTGCCACCCCTGATGTCCTGCTCACCAGCCGACTCGTCCTGGGCATGCAGTGAATTTGTTCATAGTTGTTTGGGCTTTTTAAAAAACTATTGTCTGGCCCTCCACTGGTCCCTGTTTAAAAAGTTTGAGGACCCCTGCAGTAAGTCATGGAGAAGATCATGTGTCTTGGGAGCGAAGGGAAACTGATGGGAAAGCGTCCATCATTTTACTTGATCGGCACAATCCCTTCAGGGTGGTCTGCTGCTCGCCTACAGCTTTCTCTCAGTAACCACCCTTGGTTCTCCTAGCTCAGACGCCGCACCGCCCTTTGTGTCCTCTAGCTTTGCCCACGCCTCAGTAAATCGCCGCTTTGTTAGAGTGTCGCACGCGGTATTGTTTGAGCACGCCGGCGGTCTTACACACCGCGACGGCTCACGAAGGCCTGGGCAACTGCACACCTACCCAATTTGACTGATGTCGAGAGAAGGAGACAAGAAGAAAGGGCACAGTCAGGTTACAGAAGCCAGGCTAGAGACCTGCATCTTCATATGAGAAAGGGAGGGAAGAGCGAGAAGAGAAGGAAGGAAGGAGGAAAGTTCTGAGAAGTCATTGAAAATGGGGCAACTTTAAAATGAATCGGGTGTCCAAAAGCAAGTTACATATGCACATATTGAAGTAGAAGCCAACCCGAATATCAGCCAAAGCACCCATTTTACCACAGAAACTGCACAAAAATGTGCTGAGAAACTCAGCTTATACACAAGGATACACAGTAATTTGGAGCAAAGATAAAGTGGGGGGAGCAGTAAGGAAGCTATGGCAATGATCCAGGGCCTTTTGCTAGAGGTCTGAAGTAGATGCGAACATTAGAAATGCAAATTTTCAAATACAATAGGGATTGGGCGGTTGTGGGGGGTGGGGGAGGGGTGGGGTGAGAATGATTGGGTGAGAGGTAGGAGGGACCACTGGAGAAAAAAGAGAGAGAGGTGGCCTTCTGTGAGCAGAAATGAGGAACTCGAAGCAAAAGCTTGTTTAGACTACTTTGGGGCAAGTGGGTGTGAAGTTTGGGACTCAGGTTTCGTGGGGGTGCGTTGCCTGAGTGTGGACTAGGAAAGCAGCCTAGAGCGCACTTGCACTGAAAGAGGAAGAAATGAGGTTGCGAAGACATCCGCTGGTAATGTTGCAAATTTAATCCCAGACCACTGCAATCCTCTCTAAGGGTCACGAACCAGCCATCTGCAGGCCAAATGCAGCCCAGATGTTTGTTGTTGTTGTTGTTGTTGTTTTTAATTCGTTGCCAACAGTGAAGACATTGGCAATCGCCCAGGCTTTGGCACCTTTGACGACCCTGCGTCCACAGTCTTCCAGTGCATAGCCTGGCCTGGAGCTGGGTCGCCAGTGCTCACCTCCAACTTGCACAAGGCCCAGATCCAAACCAAACTCACTACCATCGAGTCCAGCTGAGTCACAGTGACTTACCCAAGGCTGTAACTCTTTACAGGAGCAGAAAGCCCAGTCGTTCTCCCACAGAGCTGCTGGATGCTTAACCACTGTCCCACCAGGGCTTCCGCACAAGGTTCCTGTTCACCTCAATCCTGTGCTCCATTCACATGATCTGTTCAGCAGCCTTTGTGTGTATTTGACTTGGTGGGCCTGGCCAATGGCAAGGAGACTCCTTGGAGGGTCTGAATGAAACCACTGTCTTAGAAAAGCCTCCTGGGAGAAACTGAGGGGATGAATGGGAGCCATGCAGTGGAGGTCAACACTTGTGAGTGCTTACTTCAAGGGCATGCGCTAGGCATTGAGGAGACAGACAGGAGTTGCTGTGGGGTCTCTCCAGGATGGAGTGGGACAAACTCCCAGGCCTTCCAAGGCTCTGATCTTTACAGAAGCAGATGGCCACCCCTTCCTCCTGTGGGGGCAGCTGGTGGTTTTGAACTGCTGACCTTTGGGCTAGCAGCTGAGCACTGTCACACCAGGGAAGAGCCTGGAAAAGACCAGGCAGATGACAATCTATGAAGTGACTCAGAAAGTCAGGCACCAGTGGAGGCCACATCTAAACAATGAAAATGCAAATGAAGGCATGAATATGAGACATATGCTGATGAAATGTTTGCAATAAGTGATATATGTCTGTGTATTATATATGCCATACTATGACCTCGCTCAGAAGGTTATAAGAAGAGCTGATGGCTCGAGTAACCAGATTACATTGCTCAATGTGTACGAAGGTCCAAAGAAAGGAGAAGGAAGAAGCCCCCCCTTAAAACCAAAGGAGTGTTTGAATGCAGAGAGATGGGACGGCTGTGCCCTTCCTCTTGGCACACCTCCGCTTGAGTAATGGCAGCACCCGCGGTGCCCCAGTCTCCAGGAACTGGGTTACTATAGTATTAGCAAATAAAGAAAATCGAACTCTGCAGAGTAATATGAGAGCTCTCCTGGCAGAGCTGTTAACACACCAAACATTTGTTTAAATATTAAACTCTGAAGCAGTGGATCAGGACCAAGTGGCTGGAGGTTGGAGCAATTGTAGATAATGTTCTGACGAGTCAAGTTAGGGGTCACATTGAATCCTTTCATTCCCTACCCATTTAGGGATGAACTGTAGGAACTGTCTTTTCAGGGTTGCTGATAAAAGGTCCCAACAGCAGGAGTGCTGCACGCATCCCTGGGTGGTTCAAGTGGTGAAGTGTTAGGCATGGACACTCTGCCCATCAGACAGGGGCTCCTTCCACTCCTCTGACAAACTTCCCACAAAAAATCAGCTTAGGCTTCTTTAAGGAGCCCTTGTAGTGCAGTGGTTAAGCACTTGGCAACTCACCAGAGGATTGGTGGTTCGAAGTCTGATGGCTCAAAACCCTCCCATGTGGCCATCTGCTACTGTGACACTTTATAGCTAATAAATACAGGGTCATGTAGGGTCTCTGCATGGGGCCAAGTGTAACCTCCTCTGGCTTTTTTCCTATGGTCACAGGCAGAGGTCAACTCACAGAAATAAGATGCAGGGGGTTTGTTCAGGAAGTTCACAGGATACCACAACCAGAGACACGAAGGAGGCAGTCATTTGTCCTCGGTAACAGCAGCTGCGTTTCTAATCTGGTCTGCGCCTCGGCCTCCGTGGGCCAGGGAGCCAGCCTGCTACTCTGCCTCACTGTCTCCTGGTCTCGCACTGCGTCTCCGTTCTGTCTTAAGGACTCCTTGACACAGCCGCCACTTCAGACAGCAAATAGAAACTGCACAGGTGGTTCTTCCTCCCAAAGTCCAGGGGTTTCTCTCTCTTGCTAGCCAGAGGACGCATCATTATAGCCAGGGGAGTGGTAATGAAAACTGGCCTTTATTAAGGTTACACACACCCTGTTTGACAGACCCACCCAATCCTTGGGTGAGGGTTACCAAGAGATGGGCAGAAGAGCAGGACTAAGAGATTTCACCATGAGAAGGAATCAACAGGAAGGCATGATTTTGGGGGGGTTTTTCTCAATAAATAAATAAATATATATATATATATATTTTTTTTTGTTTTTGTTTTATTTTGTTTTTAGGGCATCACTGCCTCTGGTAGTCGTGGGAGCTACCCAGCGCCACTCCTGAGAGCCACCGCTGGATTTGAACCACCAAGCCCGCAGGCTGCAGTCCCGCACTCAACCACTTACGTCACCGGGGCTCAGCTTGTCAATAAATATTTTAATAGATAAATATTATTCCCTGATTCTTTAAGAGTCACGTTGGTGACAATTTTCTTTTCAGAAGTCAATGAATTTTTAATGGAATACTTACTTTACCATCAGAGAAAACATAACAATGAAATAAGACTGATAATTTCACAAATCAACATAATTTCCAAGCAGAAAATTTTAAATATCCACTGAAATTCATGGTTTTGACTGACTGCCCCCTGGTGAGAGTAGGTGGCCCAACCTTGCACCTGGAGAGCTGCTGCTGGATTTGAACCGCCAACTCTGTGGGCCGCAGTCCCGCACACAACCACTATGCCACCAGGGCTCAGCCCTTGACTGAATTTTTTACAGAAGCTGGGAAGCCTCATTGTCCTGTTTGCTTTCA
>PVJH01039752.1:0-16991 GCA_004026705.1 Nesogale talazaci | reverse complement strand
TCATCAGTTGGAACTGACCTAATGACACATAAGAACAACAGTAATCCTGTCTCGTTAATCATTAACAGGTTAGGATTTCCAACATCCCTAAATGGATGATCACACAATCTTGGGAATCCTAACCCACCCCAGTGGGTTAGGATTTTGTGGGAGAAAACTTGATCTATGCCACTGAGTCAAGTTGCTGTTTGAGGGAGCCAATGTGATAGATAAATAATTATTTGTCTCTTTGCAGCGTAAGAGTGTAGGGGTAGAGTCTAGTCTGTCAATCTGATCATAGCCAAGGAGGCTTCTATGTGAGCATGGCCTCCTCCTGAGAATTCTGGTATTTCCTTGTTAGAGGTGGGAGACTCTGCTCACACCCAGGGAGACATAGCAGCTAACAAGACACATGGACCCAATCTGATGCAGCCCTAGGTGCTGGAGAAGCCATGCAGAGACCGCTGCCAGTGCTGAGATATTTCCAATGCCACTGAATTCAAAGACTTTCTATCCACTAGCCTGTGATCTTCTACATTCAGCCTCTTTGCATGTGTTTCATGAATCTGAAGAGGACTTTACAGATTGCTGTCAGACATTTGGGCTAATATCAGACTTAAGGACTTGATCTGGACTGGGTTGGGATGTGTTCTCAATGTTCAATTGCTCTTGTATATAAACCTCTCCCTTACATACAAAAAAAAAAAAAAAAGAAGAAGAAGAAGGTCACCCCTGTCCCTGGATCGGAACGAGACTGCTGCACGGGGGTCTGCTTTGCAGTCCATATTCCCAACAGCAACACAGAGTCTTGTTCACCCTGTGGCCTAGGCCTACTCATCAACATGTGGCTTTGCCCGGTGCTGGTGCTTTCTCTTGGTGTCCCGCATGCTCGTCCCGTGGTTGCCATGGCTCCCTCCACATCTCAGTTCTTTACCATCACCCCATCTCAGGAACCAGAGCCACTCAACTCCACCGTGTCCTACAAGCGAATGGGGACTTACAGATACGGAAGAAGGTCTGGGTCGACTCCTTGGGAAATTTTGAAATGAAAACACAGTTGCAAGACAGTGAGGAGCAAATCAGCAAGCTTTTCTTCTTGTTTCAACAGAGCGTGGAGCCCAAACACGAAGGAGGCTGTGCAGATCAGGTTGAGAATGACGTTGCTAAGAAGAGCAGCGCCAAACTGGCAGTCGGTGTGATTCAGGCTAGAGTACAAGTAAATCCCCGCTCCGAACGTCAGAGAGAATGAGCGCGTCCTATGCCCGTCCGCTGCGTGGATGATGACCACAATCCTAGTGGAATACAGCCTGACACTGGAAGAGGATGCGGCCACAAAGAGGAACGCAGTGCTGTTCGATGTTCCAAGGTGGATGAAACGTGAAAAAGTGATGCTAAATGAAACACAAAAGTCAGACGCAAAAGGCCACATATTGTATGATTCCACGTACGCAAAACGTCTGCGGAAGGCAAGGACCTGGAGATAGAAAAGGAATAAGTTGTCCCCAAAGGCTGGGAGAAAAGGGAAATGGAGGTGACTGATAATAGACACGGGATTTGAGCTGATTATTACACAGCTTTCTGAGTATACTGTAAACCTGCACTTTACACTGTAACAGCATGAATTTCCTGGTATGTGAAAAAAAAAAACACCTCAATTAGAAAAAGGATAACAGGAAACTCATTCAAAAGTCTGCCACCAAGCAAATAAAATTAAGATTTGGGTTATGTTTTCATAACATTTGTTCTCAATTTTTTTCCCAGTTCAACAAATATTGAATTACATGGCATATACTATCTTGTTACCTAATTTCTAGGACCAACAATCTATGAAGAATATTTTTCAACTGAATTTAATGTTGTTTTTAACATCCATTTCTATTGGTTGCCTAGTGTCTCAGTCCAGGTAGACCAGAGGAACAAATTCATAGACAAGCATATGGATATAAGGGTATGGTTTATATATAAGAGGAATAGGACATTAAGAAAACATCCCAACCCAGTCCAGTTCAAAGTCCTAAGTCCGATATTAGCCCACATGCCCAACACCAATCTATAATGTCCTTCCTCAAAGTCACAGGCCAGTGGGTGCAGAATCCCGGGGCTGGCAGGGGTCTCCCCACGGCTCCTCACTTCCAGGACTCAGGGTTCATCAACAGCATCCAGTGGTGGCAGAAGCAATATAGCGCTGGCAGGGGTCTCCATGTGGCTTCTCTTCCGGCTCATCCAGCTCCTGGGACGCTGCCATCTTGTCTTCTCCATAGTTTGTTGCGTCTCGGAGACTAACTCCCAACAACTGGGGAGATAGCTTCTCATCTCCATGAAGGAAATATGGCAAGATTTCCCAGAATCTCAGGAGAAAACCATGCCCACACGGAGGCCTCATTGGCTACTCAATGGCTATTTCCATATTAACAGACTAGACTCCACCCCTACATCTCAATCATGGAATTAACATAAGCACATGACTGCCACACCTAGCTTCAGTTCCTAATAATTAGACATTAGTTTCCAGTTTTTCATCATGATCAACATTTTTAATGGACAACTCTGTAGCAAAATATGTGTGTACAACATTAACTGTTTCCTTAGCATAATGTCTTAAAAGTTAAATTGCTCAGGGCTGAGCCCTGGTGGCGTAGTGGTTGTGTGCGGGACTGCGGCCTGCAGGGTTGACGGTTCAAATCCAGCAGCAGCTCTCCAGGAGCAAGACTGGGCTTCCTACTCCCACCAGGGCAGTGATGGCCCCCAAAAAAAAAAATAGTTAAATTGCTCAGGCAAAAGAATTGTCAAAAATAAATATTTTGACTCACTCCTAGTAGCCCAGTGGGTTATGAGTTGGGCTGCTAACCTCAAGGCCACCAGTTCTAAACCAGCTCCTCCCTGGGAGAAAGATGAGGCTTTCTATCTCAGAGATTTACACAGTCTAGGAAAATCCATAGGGTTTCCTATAGGGGTTGCCCCATAGGGGCAGTTCTACCCTGTCCTATAGGGTCCCTATGAATCAAAAGCGACTAAAGGACAATAATTTAATCATACTGTCATCCAAATGTTTATACCAAGTAAACTATCACCAAGCATGTGAATGCAAACTCATGTTTGCCTCATTAACATATTTATGTGTTTGTTGTTAAATAGTTGTTATGGATTGGATTGTGTGCTCCCAAACTGCATTTTGTAACCTATGTTAGTTATATAATCTGGTGTCAATTGAGAGGCTCATGAGTGAAGGGGTGGAGTCTAGCTTGTCAATCACTGTATAGCCAATGAGACCTCTGTGTGAGCATGGCCTTCCCCGGAGGAGTCGGGAAGCACCTGTTTTTTTCTCCTTGGAGGCAAGAGACGCTCTGTCTGCTACCTCTCTGAGAGAGGCTCTACTGACAAGACACACGGCACTAGGCTGATAGACCCCGTGCCTTGTTTCTGCCGTCACTAGATCCAAAGATTTTGCACCCACTGGCCTATGATCTTCCTGAATTCAGCATCATTGCATGTGTTTTGTGAGTTCGAAGAGGACTTTACAGATTGGTATTGGACATATGGGCTAGTAGCAGACTTAGGCACTTGATCTGGTCTGGGCTGGGGTGTTTTCTCAATATTTAATTGCTCTTGTATATAAAGTTCTTTCCTATACACATATGAGTGTCTATGAATTTGTTTCTCTACCTAGAATAAAACAGCCCTAATACTTATTTCTGTGGATATACTCCCACAGTATTTTCAAAAGGAGCCCTCCTGTCATAGTGAATTAAGCATTGGGCTGCTAAAATCACAAGGTCATTGGTTCAAACCCACTAGCTCTTTGAGGGACAAAGATGAAGCTTTCTGTGGGGTAGACAGGGGGAACTGATTATAAGAATCTACATATAACCTCCTCCCTGGGGTATGGACAACAGGGAAGTAGGCAAAAGGAGACATCGGACAGTGTTCTATATGACAAAATAATTTATAAAATATCAAGGATTCATGAGGGAGAAGGTAGAGAGGGAGTGGAAAAAGGAGGAGCCAACACCAAGGACTTAAGTTGAAAGAAAATGTTTTGAGAATGATCATGGCTGCAAAGGTACAAATGTGATTTGCATACAATAGATGCATGTATGGATTATGCTAAGAATTGTATGAGCTCCCAATAAAATGATTTTTTAAATGACACTTTTTGCTGTTCTATTTACACTCTTAGGAATCCAATGGCAGAGTTCGACTCTGTCCTATAGGACTGCTGTCAGTTAGAATCAATTGATTGGCATTGGGGGTTTGGAGATCTAACACTATAAAGTTTAATAAGGCCATACCCATGGAATCCAGGACAGATAAACCAGTCAGGAATAGTAATGGGAGTTGCAATACCATGAAGGTGGGGAGAGAAGGGATAGAAAGGGAGAACCAATCACAATGACTGATGTTGAACCTCCCCTGGGGGGACGAATAGCAGAAACAAGGGTGAAAGGAGACGGTGGACAGTGTAATGTAAGTGCGGGACAGCGGCCTGCGGGCTTGGCGGTTCAAGTTCAGCAGCGGCTCTCAGAAGCAGTGTTAGGTAGCTTCCACGACCACCAAAGGGAGTGATGTCCAAAAAACAAACAAACAAAAAAAAAGATGACACCATATGTACATGTGTACTTGTTATAAGTGATATATGGATTCCTATAAGAGCTGTAAGAGTCCCCAATAAAATGGTTTCGCAATGAAAATATAAAATAAGACCATACCAAAGTAGGGTGTTGTCCTAAGTCTAATCATAGCTGAGTGATAAAAAGAGCAGATGAGGCACATGTGTGAGAATGTGCTGGGGAAGACAGCTACCATGTGAGGAATGTTCAGGATAAGCAGCAAGGGGGCACTCACATGACCAAAACCATCATTTGGACTTTAGCTTCCGAAAGTGAGGGAAACTCAATTTCCAGCATTTAAAGCGGCCTGGTGCTGCATTTGTGCTGCATCAGCACGGATAGGCACCTTGACATGGAACTTTATCCGGAAAGACTTGCTTTCTTGGCCTGTCCTCCCGAAGCAGACAGTTCACAGGGGCCAGATCCTCCCTCTCATTTAAGGAGCTGATAGACTGAAGACCTAGGAGGACCTGAGCAAAAAGCACTCTACTCAAGTGATGGTCTTCCCCATCCCCATGCCCCCAAGACAGAATGTGGGGAAGAAAACAAGCACTCCCAAGTTGTACCGCCGTGTATAACATGGCAACCCAAGCTCCCTGTGGCCCATGCACACTTGAAATGTGGCTGCTTCTAATGCAGGATAGATCATACGTGCTAAAGCGAGCTCCAATACACAGTAGCTCTCGATGATTTAACACCCAGAAAAGAACATGAAAGGACTCATTAATAATGTTTATGTTAACTGCATGCTGAATTGATATTGTCACTTATATATTAAGTAATGCAAATGACAGGATTCATGGCACCTTTTTGTTTCCTTTTTTTTTTTTTTTTCACACAAATCAACCCAATAATCACATGGGATACATGTTTCACCTTGTGGAGCTTCCTGCAGTGCTTCCATGCCTGCGGCATTCTGAAGGCGGACCTGGACAACAGAATGGAGGTGTTAAGTCCAGGCACCACCAGTGCTATTTTCATACAGAAGCCCAAGGACAGAGCCCCACGTCTGTTCCTTTTGGTGTTGCAGAAGGAGCAAGTGAACTTGGCATGTGACTGGTATCCGTTTCCTTCACCCTTGTCCTGAGCTGGGCTCCATAATGGCTTCCATATTTATCAGTTATCCTTTCCAATGTGTTTAGCCAGCATGTCATAAATTAGCTCCAAGCCCAACACTCTTCTTGTAAATATGCTACCTGAACATTCTCAATGACCAGATCTCTTGGATTCACATTTCATCTCTATTGGACATTGTCAGTTTTTGAAAAAAGGAATTATCAGTCAACCAAACAGCATCAACAGCAATCTTCTCTGGTGGTGAGTGGCATGAAATTCAATGGCACATGAAGAAGAAAAAGGTGTGTGTGTGTGTGTGTGTGTGTGTGTGTGTGTGTGTGTGTAACAAGTGGTTTTTTTTATAAAGGCTAGAAGACATGTCAGGTTTTACAGTGAACTGAACACAGGCACCCTCATGGACCAGCACACCCACATGTGGTGGCCTGAGGGAAGAGAGAGGGAGGGAAGCAAGACAGAAAGACAAACAGACAAACAGAGACGGGGGAGCAGTTGGAAAAAAGTGTCACCTTAGGCTTTTTTTAAAAAAACCCTCTTGAAAAGATTGCAAAACAAAAAAGTACCTGTGGACCTCAAAGTGACATGAAAAGAAAACACAGGTTTACTTGTGCTTACTTACTATCTGTAGTGCACACGTCCACACGTTTTTGATTGTGAAACTTCAGATTATCAAAGAAACACAAGTAAACCCAGGCTTGCCTTGTGTAAGGGCTACGTAAGCCCTGTCAGGTTGAAAGATTTGATTTTTGTAAGAAGATGCTGTGGAACCGGGAGAGAGGCAAAAGGCACCCGTACCTAGAAATAAAATCATAACTGATGGTAAAAAATGTGAAATTGGGCTGAGCCCCAGTGGCGTAGTGGTTGAGTGTGGGACTGCGGCCCACAGACTTGGCGATTCAAATCCAGCAGCCGCTCTCCAGGAGCAAGGTTGGGTAGCTCCCACGACCACCAGAGGGCAGTGGTGCCACCCAAAAATGTGACATTGTTCACTGCAGATCAATAAGTAAACGTAAGCAATCCCATGCTTAGCTTGTGTGGTAGTTACATAATTTCATGTCAACTTGATAAATAAGCGTAGGGGTGGAGTCTAGCCTGTCAATCAGATCACAGCCTGATGATGCCTCCTTGTGGGCCTGGCCTTCTCCTGAGGATTCTGGGAATTTCCTCTCCTCTTTGGAGGTGGGCCACACACTCTCTCTGCTTCACCTTCCGGCTGTTACGTCACTCAGAGAGCTTCCAGACCACACTAGAGATACTTCCACTGCCACTGGATCCACAAGACTTTCCACCGACTGGCCTGTGATCTTCCTGCATTTTGCATCATTGCATGTGCTACACGAGTATGAAAAGGTCTTGATGGTCTAGTATCAGACGTATGGGCTAACATCGACTTCAGGACTTGATCTGGACCGGGCTAGGATATTTTCTTAATATATAATTGCTCTTTGATGTTAAGCTCTTTCTGACACATTTATGAGTGTCCCTGGATTTGTATGTCTAGTCAACACAATCTAACACAGCTTGCTTCTTAAGTCATCGGACGGAAACTATCCATTGCCCAGATCAATTTCAATCACTCCTAGGATAAACAGCAGGGACAAGGAATATACAAACTAAGGCTGAAATATCTCGTGTGTACCAGAAAGTAACACAGTGTGAGGAGTAAATACAAAAGGGACACGGGAGCCAATTTACAGAATTCCCCAAAGGAATCTTTCAAAGCTGGAAGAACCAGACTAATAAAATAGTGTAGCAATGGATTATAAGTCAAAATATAAAATAAATATCCATGAGCACATACAAACATAAATGATTGAACAAATATGAATGAATCAAAGAGATGATGGAGAATAGACAAATTTGAGCAGAATCCTCTCCTCTCCTAGAGGTGGAGTATAACTCCATATAGTCTTCAACTATGGGCTGCACATAACTTTCTTCCAAAGTTAGAGTGGAATAACCTGAAACACTACCTCAACCGTGTGATAATAATCAATGACAAGTCCTGTTGATATCCTTGAAATGACCTAAGTATGGCACTGAATCTCTGTGTGTTTCCTCCCAAACACCATCAACTCCAGTCTAATGATAACAAAACCATAAAAAGATATTTTTTAAATGAAAATTGTAGGGCTGTCTACAAACCCTAACCAGTACAAGACACGGGGGGAAAAGAAAAGAAAAATCCAAGGTCATCAAAAAAAAGAAAGGAAGGAAGTCTGTGCACTTGTCCGTCTTGAGGTCCTTAGGGAAATAAGACAAACTAAATGCATGTGACATCCAGGACCTGGTCTTAAGACAGAAAAACAGCATTAAGGGACTATCACGATGGCCTCTTGTGGCTGCCTTCATCTTGATGATTGGTCTTTGTCTTACCTTTGTCCTATATAAGACTAAATAAACGGACCTCTAAACTTTTCTTTTTTAAAAAGAAACCATAGGTAAGAAACTTTTTAAGGTGGGGGAAGAAATGGGAAACTTATCTTAATGATTGACATATAACACCCCCACTCCCCCCCCCCAGGGCCATGAACAACAGAAATATGAGCGAAGGGAGACACGGGTGGTGTAAGATATGAAAATAACAATCATTTATAATTTATCAAGGTGGGATATATTGTAGGTGGGAGGAGGGAGAGGAGAAATGAGCTGATACCAGAGGCTCAAGTAGAAAGAAAATGCTTTGAAAAGGATGATGGCAGCAAATGTACAAATGTGCTTGACACAATAAATGTATGGATTGTTTTAAGAGCTGTGTAAGAGTCGCCAATAAAATTATTTTTAAAAAACCTTTTATAAAATTCAAATGAAGTATGGATTTTAGATAACGATGTATTGATATTGGTCTATTAGTTGTGCCAAATGTATCATACTAATACATAATAAGATTTTAATAATAGGTCAACAAAGGCCGAGGATATGAGGAAGTGTACTATCTTTGTAACGACTCTGTGAATCTAAAACTTCTAAAGTTAGAAACAAAGCTCTTAAAAAGTAAAAAGGCACTCCCTTTTGTGGTTTGTACAGGTCTTTCAAGACGAGGCACGTTAGCACACATACCATCCCACTCACCACAGAATGGGAATCTGTCTTGTGCCGCCATCTCCCAGGTCAAACCTGAGCCAACACTGCTCCACGAGACTGTTGGAGGGCATGCACACCCCTCAGGGAGTTCAAAATCGAAATGACAATTTCGGTAATGTAAAAAGAACCTTGGTGGTGCAGCGGTCAAGCACTCAGCGGATAACAAGTCCGTGGTTTGAACCCACAAGCCCACGGTCACGAAGGGAAAGATGAGGCGGCCTGCGAACAGCAAGATGATAGCGGTGGAAACCCTGTGAGGCGGTCCCACGCTGTGCTATGAGTGCGAGTCGACTGGGGTTTGGTCATTCGACCATCTTCCCGGCATCCACTGCTGGGTAGGGTCAGAACTGTCTTCTGGAGTTCCCACTCCTCTTCGCCCTGGGCAGGTTTATTGGATGGTTGGCAGGCCGGATCGCGTCCACCGAGCCCTCCCTCCCTGGGGTCAGCCGCGTCAGGTGGTTCTGTCCTCAGGCCTACATGACTCTTGCTAGCCTGAGGCCGGGGCAGCCACTGCCCACTGCCCATCGAGGCAGGCGGGTGCGTCCTCCGGGTCTCTCCCCTCGGCAAATACCAAGGAACCTGTTTTGAATTAGACCTGTGGAGAGACATAACACAATCACAGCCGGATTCTACGGCTTACACCACATGATATTGCCAACACGGGGTTGTTTCCACCTACAAAATCGGCAACTTCACGATTGAGATGACTGTTCCCCTGTCCTATTTCTCCATCTCACAAACATGCTCTATAGCTAAGTGACAACTTAAAGCTGACAACTGAATGTCAAATACACACAATCCACTTCCGTCCAGCCCCCACCCACCCCCTCAACTCAGTGCTGTGCAGATCCCTGATGCCTACTTCCAGACTCCCACGCTTCTTAGCTCCCAGAGAGGTCCCGGGGTCTTAGTTGACGACGTTCTCTCTAAGGGGAGCAAGAACGTTCTGAGCCTGCTAACTAAAAGTACCCCTCTCAACGCCACGCCCAAGTCCCCAGACCCCGCCTTCCACGCAAACCTCTTGCCCAAACCTAAGATGGCGCACGGACGGCGTCTGCCCGCTTATGGGCGGGGTCTCGATGACGCAACGTGGCCGGGAGGCGGTGCCAGCGCCGAGGGCGGTGCCGGCGCCCGCACCCGAGCCCCTCCTTGCCAGCTTGGCCCTGGGACTCGGGCTGGGGCTGTGGGGCCGGACCTCTCCTTTCGGCCGGCTGACGGACACACCTGCTCCCCGGAGGCGTCATGAGGTCCCCGATCCACAGCCTGGCCCGAAACGACGGCGATGAGGGCACGGACAGCACGCCCCTTTTGCAAGGCTCCCCGCGGACCGAAGCCGGTGAGCCGCAGGGCCGTCGGGGGCTTCGGGTGGGTGGCAGTGGCCCGAGCACCCGCGCCCTCTGCCTGTGGGGCGGAGCAGCTTCGGCGTCAGCGGCCCCGAGGACGGGAAGCCCACTGGGGCCGGCTGAGTCGGGGCGCAGGTGCAGCCCCACGAGGCCTGAGCCGGGAGGGCTGGGCGCCGGCGGCACTAGGACCTTGGTGGCTTCCTGTGGTGTGCGGCGGGAGACCGGGCAGACACACAGCGAAGGAAACCGCAAATCGATGGAGGGGCATAGGGCTGCGCGGGGTCTGTGGCTCTGCCATGTCGGAGGCAGGTTCTGTAACTGCAAATTGACAGGCACGTGATCCGGTAGCTTCTTGGGTGGGGAGTGGAATAAAAAAAAGACTAGAGTTAACATTTACGAGTATCCGGAAGGTAATTATTGCACAACTCTGAATCTCTGGAAATGATGCGGTGAGGCACTCAAAGTACTGAGTACATGCCTTTTCTTTTTCCTTGCAGGAGTCTGCAATTTGAGTTAGGAAATAGTTCCGTTATCTCTGAGATAGGTTAGCTCTAGAAGGTTAAAGTAACTTGCCAAAGGTCTTGCAACAAACAGAAGAAGTGCTAGTTCGCAAACTATCTTCCCAGGATTGGAGGAATTAAAATTCTTTGTTGTTAAACGAAAAACTTTAGTAACATTTTTATTGTGAATTCAGTGAAGGTTTACAGACCATTAGTTTTCCATATATATATATATATATATATATATATATACACACACACATATATATGCTTTTTTGTTTGTTTTTTTACGCATCAGTGCCCTGGTGGGAGTAGGAAACCCAGCCTTGCTCTTGGAGAGCTGCTGTTGGATTTGAACCGTCAAGTGGGTTGCAGTCACACACACAATCACTGCCACCAGGGCTCAGCAAATTTATATATATATTTTTACATCATTTTCTTCACTGCAGTCCTGTGCATGCAACATCACCCATCCAGCTTCCAGCTGCTGGCCCTTGGGCTGAAGTGCTTGCCTGTCCTAAGGTGTGCACATCTCCCTAGTGTTCCTGATCTTTCTCCAGGCCTATTGTTAGGCTGCAAATTGAGCCAGCAGAATGAGTTCAGTTCCAGATCTTAAGGGTAACTGCGGCCTTAGTCTCAGGGGCGCCCCCTGTCTCTGACCAATGAGACTGGTCTAGTTTATGGTTTTTAGTTTGGTTCCACCGGTTTCTCCCACTCTGTCTGAGACTTTGCCCTCTAAACCCTCTGAGAAGCTGGTAGTAGGATTAAGGGGGGTGTCCTAGCCCGAGCATCCTTGCTGGTTCCCCATGAAGGAGAATGTGTTCAGTAGTTCTTCATTTAGAGTAGTATTGCCAGGTGGTTTTATTAACCCTCAAAACCCAACCCTCTGTTATCAAATCACTCTGACTCATAGATACCCTATATAGTGTTTGCAAGACCGTCAATCTTCCTGGGAGTCCATAGCCTCATCTTCTACCTGTGGAGCAGCTGGTAGATTTGAACCATTAGTCTTGAGGTTTGCAAGTCCAATGCTTACTGGACCACACCAACTTTAATTATGTTGAAGAATTTCTCCTCTCTTCCTGTTTTGTTGTGTTATCAGAAATAGAAGTGGGGCTTTATCAAATGTCTTTTCAGTGTCAGTTGATATGGTAATTTGGTTCTTTTTCTTTGTTTTACTTATGTGGTAGATAAAGAGCTAACCCCTCTTTACATACTGGTATTAATTCCACTAGGTCTTGATGTATTTGTATAGTTTGATTCTATTGGCTAGGAATTTGTTGAGAATTTTAAAATCTCTACTCACAAGGGATATTGATCTATAATTTTTCTTTGTAGTCATATTTTCCCCTGGTTGTGGCATCAGGACCTCAACCCGTCTTCGTATGTTTGCTTCGTATCTTGAATTTGGGGATTTTCCATTCTTTTCTGCATGCTGGATTAGTGTGATTAAAGTAGTGTCAGCTTTTTCCTGAATATTTAGTAACATTCAGCAGTCTGAGCAGAGACTTATTATTTTATTTTTTGTTGTTGTTTATTTTTATTGTTTATTTTGTTTAGAGGTTTTTTTCTTTTGTTATGTGTCTGTTGGTACTTTTTACTTCAGACCTTGTTACTTTGGGTAGATAGTGTGTTTCTAGAAATTTATTCTAGGCTTTCGATTTTGTTGAAGTTTACTTTTTCATGCTATTTCATAATTGTCCTTTTAATTTCTGTTAGTTCTATCGTGATGTTGCCCCTCTCGTATCTCATTCATGCTATTTTCATTTATACTCCTTTTCCTTTGTTAGATTTTCCAGTGGTTTCTTGGGTCTGGTAATTCTATCAGAGAGCCAACTTCTTGCTTTTTTGTTTTTGTTGTTTTATAAATCATTTTTTCTTTATAAATCATTTTATTGGGGGTTCTTATAGCTCTTATATTAATCCATCCATCCATGCTCGCTTCTCCAGCACATATACTAAAATAATCTATCCACCCATTGTACATATCTTGACATTATCCCTTTCAAAACTTTTTTTTCTACTTGAACCCTTGGTATCTGTACCTCTTTTTCCCTTCCCGGCCCCCTCCCACACTGTGATTCCTTGACCAGTTATAAATTATTATTATTTTTATAGCTTATACCATCAGCTGGGATCCTTCCAAAGTTTCTGTTGTTCATCCCTCTGGGGAGGTGGGGGTGGGGAGGTTATACATCAGTTCTATGATCAGTTCCCCCGTTCTCCCCCCACCTTCCCTCTACCCTCATGGTATTGCTGCTTCCATTACTGTTGCTGGGGTCGTTTCTCTGTCCTAGGCTCCATATGTCGAGAGCACTTCTCTGTACCAGTGTACTTGCTCCAGGCCACATCGGGTTTGCAAGGTAGAAGTGGGGTCATGAGATTGGAGAGGAGGAAGCAGTAAAGAACTAAAGGAATGGTGTGTGTTTCATCAGTGCTATATTGCACTCTGACTGGCTTGTCCCTTCCTTGTGACTCTTCTGTAAGAGGAGATCCAATTGTCTACAGGTGGGCTTTGGATCTCCACTTCAGATGCCCCTCTGTTCGCTTGGATATGTTTCGGTCTTTGGATACCTGATTGTGTCGACCCTTCGTGATCACACAACCTGTTGTGCTTCTTCATGTGGGCTTCGTTGCTTCCCTGCTAGATGGCCCCTGCTTTAGCTTCAATCCCTAAAGACCCCAGATGTTACATCTTTTGATATCCAGGCACCATCAACTTTATTCACATTTGCTTATGCACCCATTTTGTCTTCACAGATTGTGTTGGGAAGGTCGGCATCACAGAATGCCAGGTTATTAAAGTATTCTTGGGTTGAGAGAAGACTTAAGTAGAGGCCCAATGCCCATCCGCTTCCTTCATACTTAACATATAAATACATGTACATAGACTTTTATCCCTATCATTATATGTGAATATATTTACATATATACATGCCTATATTTATACCTCTATAATTTTTTTAATAAATCATTTTATTGGGGGCTCGTACAATCCACACATACATCCATTGTGTCAAGCACCTTCATACACCTGCTGCCATCATCACTGTCAAAACATTTGCTGTCTACTTGAACCCTTGACATCCACTCCTCCTCTTATCCTCTCCCTCCTCCCTCCCCCTTCCCTCATTAACCTTTGATAATTTATAAACTATTATTATTTTGGCATATCTTACACTGACTCATGTCTCCCTTCATCCACTCCTCCGCTATGCATCCTCTAGATAGGAGGTTATATGTCGGTCCTTATAATTGGCTCCCCCTTTCTGTCCCACCTTATAAATGTGTTTTGTCTCCGAGTTCTTTCCTCTGTTTCCTTTTACTTTCCTCTTAGCCCACATCACTCAGCTCTCAGTAATTTCTCTCAGCTACATTGCCCTTGCTCGAACCCCACCGGGCATTCTACGCCCACCTTGCCCCAATGTCTTGCTTTATTGATTCTGTTGTTTTTGTTTTATTTGTCTCTGCCCTACTCTTTATAATTTCTTCAGGGACTATAGGCATATTTTTAATTGTTGGAGATAGATGGGCCTAAGGTATTGATTTTGCTTCTTTTCTGATGTGTACGTTTGTTATTATGTGCTGCTTTTTTTAATGTTAAGCTCTGCTTTTGCTATGATCCAAAGGTTTTGTTACATGTTGTGATTCTCATGTGACTCAAGGTTTTTTGTTTTGTTTTTGTTATTTCTTCTAGTGTCAAGTATTTTTCGACCAAATTCATTGCAATCAAGTTGTTTCCAACTCACAGTGACCTTATAGGACAGGTAGAATTGCCCCTGTGGTTTTCTGAGACTAATTCTTTACAGGAGTAGAAAGCCCTGCCTTTCTCCCAACAAGTGGCTTGGTGGCTTCAAACTACTAAGTTTGCAGTTGGCAGCCCAACTCAGAACCCCTGTGCCATCAAGGCTCCCCTATTCATTTTTAAATCGCATGGCATTCATTTTCCATGTGTTTGATTTTTTTTTCCCTGCTTTAACTTTTACTTTAAGCTTAATTTACTCCTGTGGCAGTCACCAAATCTGGTGTCAATTTGAGGATTAAGAAAGTAGGGGTGGAGTCTAGTCTGTCAATCTGAAGATAGCCAATGAGATCTCTGTGTGGGCATGGCCTTCTCTGAGAATTCTGGGAAATCTGGTACTTCCTTCTTGGAAGCAGGAGACACTCACTCCCTTGGCTCGACTGACAAGGCTGGCTCGCTGTGAGACATCCCTGAGGAGAAGCCACATGAACCTACCCTGATGCAGCCAGAAACCTGGACCTAGAGAAGCCACGTGGAGACCCCTGCCAGCGCTGAGATGCTTACACCACCACTGGGTCCACAGACTTTCTACCCACTGACTTGTGGTCATTCTGCATTTGGCATCATTGCATGTGTTTCATGAGTCTGAAGAGGACTTATAGATTGGTATTGGACATAGGGATTAATGTCGGACTTATGACTGGGTTGGGATGTTTTCTTAATGTACAATTACCTTTTATATAAGACTCTCTCATATATACAAATGAGTGTTTATGAATTTGTTTCTCTAGTCTACACAGACTAATACAACTAACTCCCAAACCATAAATTTTTGCTTCTTCACTTTCTTCTGGGATGTCTTTCTCTTTTGTTCAGCGTCTTCTTCTGGTTTAGGGACACTGTGTTCTTTTTCAGCAGGGATAATTTCAGTGTGGCAGCGGGTGCTCATGGATGGACTACTGTGACCATGAGATCTATAAGAGGGTGGCCAAGGGCTGAGCCCCGGTGGTGTATGTGCGTGGGACTGCGGCCCACTGGGACGGAGGTTCAATTCCAGCAGTGGGGCTGGGCCTCCTACTCCCACCACCGGAGAGCAGTGATGCCCCCCCCACCCCCACCCCCACCCCCAAAAAAGAAGAAGAGAGTGGCCAGATTTTAACATTGGTAAAGCGGGACACCATTGAGGGGTGGGAATGGGGGTTAGAGTGGATATATTCCCTTCCTGTTCTCCTGCCTTTCCCTAGCTTGTCGTGCATTCTTTCCCATAACTGGGATTTTTTAAAAATACCTCGGGATGTGGGAAAAATTTTTTGCAATCGGGACTGTGCCACCAAAAGCGGTACGTCTGAGCACTTTACTATAAATCCACCCCACTTCTTGGGGGTTCTGTTCACCTGGATGTGCTCAACGACCAGAAAATCCACATCTGAACCTTTTAAGTTCACCATGACTTTGCATTTTTAAGCATGTGCAGCAAAAATTCAGCACTCTTTTTTGGGTCACTGAGCCTGAATCCAACCACCCTGTTGGCCTGGACACATCTACCAACTGCACCATTGTAATGTCAGAAGGGCACACACTGCTTCTACAAAGTGACATCTTTCATATATTTGGTGGCTTTCCAGATATGCATACCTTTGATAACTTGGGCAGTTTCATTGGTGTTCGTAAAATGGACCAGAAAGTCTACCCTTTTGATTTTCATGATCTTTTTTTTGCAGTTTTCTGGATCAAGTAAGTAGCAAACCATTTTGGCAGATTATCTCAGACTATGTGGGGAAGGGGAACTTTGTTTGATTTCCCCCCTCCTAAACCTTATTGCTGATTGTTATTATGATCTGAGAAGATAATTTTTTGTTGCATTCCAATGTTTTAAATTGTATTAAGGGTTGTTTGGTGAGCTAGCATATGACCTGTTCTGGAAAATGTTCTATGAGTGCTGAAAAATAATGTGTTTTTGCTTTGGTTGGCTGGAGTGTTCTGTAAATGTCTATGAGGTCTAATCTATGAGATTGATTGTCTTGTTTAGTTCTTATGTGTTTTTGTAGAGTTTCTTTTACACTATTTTGCCCTTCATTAAAAATGGTGTTGTATGTAAAGTGTTCTCAGAAGTGAATGTAGCATGAAGCAATGGAGCCGAGAACCAGTGAAGAGGTCTGAGAGCACAACCCCAATTCCAATTACTGGGGCACCCACCTCTCCCCCAGGGGCATTTGCCTTGGAGGTCAGCACCGTAGCTGCAGCTTGGGGAGAGAGAGATACCTGACCAGAGTACACGAGAATAAATGAAGGGGGAGGAAGATAGAATGAAGTACATCCTGGCCCACCGAACCTTCAGGACGATACTCCCACTCAGAACTGCCAATACAATGAGAGGACCATATGGGCCAGCCCAAATATGAAATACAGCCACCCTCACTGACCCAAGATATTTTGGGGTCAAAAATGGAGAAATAGGATCAGGATTATACCCTATCTGACCAAACCACACCAAAATACTAAGGGTGTGTGACAGAACATGGAGTTCCAGATCGAGCACCAAAGATATACTTTGTGACACCCCATCCCACTCAACCAGGAGACACTCCTGGAGGTCAACAGACAGACGTTAAACTATTTTTAGATCTTTGTATTGTTATTAATATTGTATTCTTGCAATGTA
>PVJH01039751.1:0-16189 GCA_004026705.1 Nesogale talazaci | reverse complement strand
ACAGCTGTAGTTTGATTTATATTTGACACACAGATTTTATAGTTACATATGAGCTATAAATGTAAGGAATGTATCTTGCATGTTATATTTCAACATAAGCAGTTCAGTGCTAAAACAAACTTCAGTATAATTATTAGTAAATTAATCCTGGAAGAAATCGTAAAATATATTATGCTCAAGCTGGAGTGTACGGGTTTGTAGATAACACCCTACCAACCAGTTGATTTGAACTCACACAAACCCTACTGAGGACAGAGCAGAACTGTCCCCTTAGAGTTTCTGAGACTGTCCGTCTTTCCCAGGGAAGAGCAGCTGTGGGTTTGAGCTGCCCACCCGGTGGCCTGCAGCCCAACTCTTCCTGCAAGCCTTATGTGCCCTTTCACAGCTCCAGGAGAGCTGGAACCAGAATAGTGATGTTCCAGATCCATGTGAGGAGGTGGCAAGATTGGATCCTGTGGCTCGGTGTGAAAAAGGTACAGAAGGAATTGTTCACTGTGACCCCTTAAGATAGACAGGTGGAAAAGTCCGTCACATCATCAATAGGAGGTACTGTTGTTGTGTCAGTGAGTGGGTGGATCCTGATGCCATCAGTCTAGGCAGGGAGCTCAGGACGGTGAGCTGGTTGGGCGGCTAAGACCTACTTTATCTGGCCTGACTGGACCTGACTAGCCAACCTGGTGTCCTTAGTAACATCCGTTCTCCAAAGTAACATCTGACTTCTCACTCGTCAGGACTCTGGTTGAATTCAACAGATGATGCTGGAGAGGCCTGCACGATGTGGGGTCTGCTACCAAAGTCAGGCAGAGACTTACTGGGGGTGGGGTCGACTCTTCTCTCTCTCTCTTTATTTCCCTTAACCCCCTTGATCTTAGCTGTCTTGTTATTTTGAAATGGTGTTTCTGCTGTTCCTGAGATGTTACCTTTTTGCCTCTCAGAGTTTTCAAAATTTCCTCTTCATGCTTGGCTCTGCATAGTCCAGCTCCTTCCAGAGACCCCATGCAGGATAAATGCAAAATAGCTGCCCTGGGTGGGAAGAGCTTAGAGTAGCTTCAATTTAATCAATTAACTTAGTCACTGCCTGAAGTCTTTCTGCATCCCCCCCCCAAATGAATTGGACAATTTATACATCTCCTTATCAACTTGTTTTCTTTCTTCTTTCTTTTTCTTCTTGTGAGTAAAGAACTCTTCAAAGGAACAATATATCACATAGTGGTGGTGGTGCCTGCCATCAAGTTGATTCTGATTAGATATTTAATTTTTTTTTAATTCTGGGGAGCAGATATCAAGGAGTACAAGAAAGAAGAAAATATTTTGAAATTTATTGTGATAGTAGTTATACAACACTGCTTGATACGATGAACTATGGAATTATATGGTGTCTGGATTAGCTTCAAATAAAATGGCTTGAAAAAAATCTTTTTGTCCAGAATATCTTTAAAGTAATAAATTGTGAATGTTCAAGTTTTAAAAATTATTTCCCTAAACATGGTTATTTCCCATGGTCAGTGCTTGTTTATAGTTCAGAAATGTTCTTTTCATTGACTAACAAATTTACCTCACTGAATATAATTGTTTCTTCAAAGCATGATGTTTCTTTCAGTCTTTGGATTTTCTGAAACCAGTCGTTCATCACTCTGGCCACAAATCAATTCACCTTTGAAGTTTTAAAAACCTCTCTTGAAGAATTCTAGAAAATCTGGATTAAAAAAAAAACAAAAATACATTTTTTTTAGGCATCACTGCCCCAAAATACATTTTTTAAAGTCTTTTACACACTTGTCAAAACTCAAACTCCAACCTCATGGTAATCAAGTTAATTCTGTCTTTTTTTGTGTGTGTGTGGGCATCACTGCTCTCCGGAGTAGGGTTAATTCTGTCTTATAGCGATCGTATGGCTAAACTAAAAAGTAATGACACCAAGTGCTGACAAAGATATGGAGAAACTGGATCACGCATATGTTACTCATAGGGATGTACAGTGGAAAAGTCACTCTGGAACACAGTTTGGCAGTTTCTTACAAAATACGACCCAGCAAACATACTCTGGGACAGTTGTGCTAGAGAAATTAAATTTTATGTTCACACAAAATGCTTAGCGCAGCTTTGTTTATAATGCCCCAGATTGGGAATCAGTTTAGAAGTCTTTCAACAGGTGGGTTGTAAGTCCCCTTGATGGACTTATTCTAAGCAGGTGCTAGATGAAAATGACACACACCTATTGTCTTAGTTTCCTAATGCTTCTATAATACGAGTACCGCAAGTGGATGACTTTAAAGGACAGGAATGTGTTGCTGCACAGATAATAATGAGGTTATAAGTTCAGTTTGGTTTCAACTCTAGGGCATCTAAACTCGTGGATAGTCTCAGAGGTTCCTGGGCATTTCCTGCATCTGCTTCCTTCCTGCATGTATGTTTTCATATATTCTGCTCTTTTTATAAGATGACACTCAGAAACTACTAGGTTTAGGAGCCACGCTATTCTGGTGTAACACTTTAAACAAGAAAGCTCCCCTTTACCCAGCACGGCCATTGTGTTAGTCCAGTTAGACTAGAGAAACAAAATTTATAGACGCTCAAATGTGTACAAGAAAGAGCTTTATGTAAAAAGCAATTGTATATTGAGAAAATATCCCTGCCCATTCCAGATCAAGTCAGTGAGTTTGATATTCGCTCATATGTCAATACTAACCCATACATTTCTCTTTTAGACTCATGCAGCCATGCAATGACACCCAATGCAGGAAGATCACTGGTCAGGGGGTGGGAAGTCTTGTGGATTCAATGGTGGTGGAAGCATCTCAGCACTGGTGTGGGTCTCCACGTGGGTCCTCCAGCTTCAGGACTCTGGCCCCATGGGTGCAGCTCCATGTGGCATTGTCAACAGGCAATGTCTCACAGGGAGTGAGCGCGTATCAGACCTCTACTGAGCTATCTACCTCCATTTGCACCTCCCAAATGAGGTCATCAAACTGCGACCTAATTGACAGGCTAGACTCCACCCTTTCACAAGCTACCAGGAGATTATGTAACTATCACCACCATATTCGCAGGGATAGGGGCTAGAGTTTCTTCATATGGGGAGAATTCAGATCACTCAGCAATAAAAGAAATAAGGAACTACTGATACATGTGATAACCTGAGTGAATCTCCAGAGAAATGAGCAAAGTGAAAAAATCCAATCCTCCCCTCCCCCATATCTTACATAGCACTAAATCTTTACATATTTATGTAAAATTTTAGGAATGGAAGACTAGTGGTTTTCCAGGTTAAGGACTCAGGGAAGGTGCAAGGGAAGGGAGGTAAGGGTGGACAACACAGGGATCCTGTGGCCTTGGGGCTTGGAGCGATATCGTAGCTGTGGTAGTGGGGGATAGCTATACAAGTGGTAGTATTGTGTAGAACCTAACACACACAGCTATAAACACATAGTCCTCGGTACAGCGACTACTGGAGAGGTCTGAATAAGATGAGTGGATTATTGCTGGTGGCCACTGAGGTGATTCGGACGCATGGTTACTCCATGACTGACCCTGACTCCTGCCAGAGTCACTGCCATTGGATCTACGTGACTTTGCACCCATAAGCCTGGGATTTTCTTTTACTACTACTATTATTATCTGCCTCATTGCATGTGGCTGCATGGGTCTGAAGAAAGTCTTATGGACTAGGGTTGGACTTAGGGACTTGAATTGGACTGGCCTGAGATGTTATCTCAATATATAATAATTTCTTGATATAAGAAATTATGCATATAGTAGTGTCATTGGATTTGTTTCTCTAGTCAACATGGCTTAACACACAATGTCACTGGTATTTCAAAGGCCAGCAGGATCATAAAAAGTGAACAGGTTTCACCCGAGCTTACAGATGACGAAGAAAACACACTGTCCGTTTCAGAGAAATTAGCCACTGAAAGTCACAGGAACAGCAGCAGCAGAACATTATCAGAAATACTTCTGGAATATGGGACCCTCAGGTCAGCTGCAAACATGTATGAGTAATTGGAACCTGGACTGTACCATGGTCTATATGCATATAGAAAAATTGGGAATTGTCGGAAAAGGAAATAGAACACATAACGACCTATACCCTGGGCATTTCTGTCTTTGTTGTTAGATACTGTCAAGTCTGGTCTGACTCCAGTTCTGGTTTATAAGAAGCAGCCGTACAAGAGAAGGAAGCACTGCCTGGTCCTGCTCCATCCTCTCAATCGTTATGACTGAGCCCGCTGTTGCAGCCCCGGTGCCAACCCATCTCATGCAGGACATTCCTCTTTCTCTGCCCTCTCTTCACCAAGCAGGATGTTTGTGTACTCTGTGCAGCTTCTTGTAACGCTTCCTCTATCATTCACTATTTGTCCTGAGAATCCTCCAAGATGGGGCTGAGCCCCGGTGGCATAGTGCTTGTGTGCGGGACTGTGGCCCACAGGGTTGGTGGTTCAAACCCGGCAGCACCTCTCCAGGAGGAAGGCTGGGCCTCCTACTCCCACCAGGGGGCAGTGATGCCCACAAAAAACAAAAACAAACAAACATACAAACAGAATCCTCCAAGATTGCATTTCCAGGCTTAAATGGTTTCCTTCATTTTGTACTTACCTGACTCTAGAGCCTCGGGATGGTTTGGACAGAAGACCACGAAAAGTGGAGCAACAGAACCAGTTGCTGGTGAGTCCATTCTGACTCATAGCAATACCACGTGTGTCAGGCCACGAGTGTGCCCCACCAAACTCTCCCACCATAGGCTCTCCTGAAGCAGTTTGCCACGCCTTTCTCCCTAGACACCTCCGGGTAGGTTAACCGTTTGCACTCTTCAGGGATTCCAGGGCAGGAGGGAACGTATACCCGACAAAGCCAGCTTTTAGAACCTGGAATCTAGGAACGAGAGAGAAGGAAATAAACAACAGGACGTGGCAAACTGGAGCATGGCCTAGAATTGGCACTGCTGTTTGGATCTCACTTTTGTAGGAAGGTGGGCAGGATGTGAGGGCTGAGTGTAAAGATGTTGTCGGTTACCGACACCAAGTCGGTCCTGACTCCGATGACCTCATGAACGCAGAGTAGAACTGCTCCATAGGCTAGCTGGGATTTCTGCCCCCACTTTTTGTTATAAATCAGGCGGTGGTTGATACTTTAGATAATCAACTCTTTAAAGTGCTAATCACGGGCTGAGCCCCAGTGGTGTAGTGGTTGTGTGTGGGACTGCGGCCCACTGGGATGGAGGTTCGATTCCAGCTCCACGGAGCAAAGGCTGAGCCTCCTACTCCCACCACCTGAGGGCAGTGATGCCAAAAAAAAAAAATTAGATAAAGTGCTAATCACACACACACACACATAATAGTTTGTCATTCACCTGCTCCTTGATTTCCTTCCTGTGGGGAACATAACGAGTTCTCCCAACTTGCCTCCCCCACCTAACTAAAGCTGCCACACATGGCATCTACACTTGGAGGTCAACCGAAGTAGGTCAGGATTCTTCTCCCTAAGGGTTATCAGCCATCTGGAGCAATCAGGCTGTATAGTCTGTCCCACCCTAAGTAGGGCCCACTCTCTTCAGATAAGGATAGTGGTAGACTGCTTCCCTATAGGAGAGACAGGGGGGTCAAGTCCACCCAAGAATGATCAAGGTGAGGCTGCCATATTGAGTCTGGGGTCCACCCTTGTGTGACATGTATGCCCCTAGTCCCTCCCCTTCCTGGTACATGTTTATCCCTAGCTCATCCCCTTCCTGTCATTGTATGTCCCCTTCCTGTTAAACTTATACTTATTCTACATCCTCTTCTGTGGTGTTTGGTTGCCTGTGACCATGTCCCCGAACTAGATTTAAACCTTGGTGAGAAATAAACTTCCTCCCTCCTGCCAGCTCCCAGCTGGCTTTCCGGCTCTCCCAGCTGACTCTCGGCGAGTCCCTTTGGCTGGCTCCCCATCCTCTCCAGAGCTCCCAGGCTCCTGGCTTCCTGCCCGTGCTGTGCGTGGACCTGGTTGTTGAGATCATGGGCGCCCAGGAGGCGAGCTTGCGACCATAAAATGTGTCTGACTCCATTATTTTAACCTCTCATGTTTTCTATGACTTTATAATAGTCTTTATCTGTTATCTCTGTACAACTGCACCTACTGGACCTGTGATGATATGTTAGAAGCTGGTTCTCTGACACTCTCCCTCTCTTGGGGGTGACTATCATCCATTATACCAAAGCTAACCCCATCTCCTGTCTATTCCATTACTTCCTCTTCTCTCCTATACCTCCCACACTGAAGTCTTTAAAATCTGTTCCTTTTGGTATGAATGTCTGTATTAGTCTGGGTTAACTAGAAAAAAAATCTATAGGAGACACATAGTGTATAAGAAAGTTTTATATACAAGAGCAATTAAATATTGAGAAAACACACTGGCCTAGCCCAGATCAAGTCCATAAGTCAGATAGTAGCCCATATGTTTTTTTTGGGGGGGGGCATCACCGCCCTCTGGTGGTCGTGAAAGCTACCTAGCCTTGCTGCTGCTAGATCTGAACTGCCAAGCCAGTGGGCCGCAGTCCCGCACTCAACCACTGTGCCACAGGGGCTCAGCTAGCCCATATGTTTGATACCAGTCTATAAAGTTCCCTTCAGACTCACAAAATATGTGCAATGACACTCAATGCAGGAAGTTCACAGGTCAGTGGGTGCAAAGTCTTGTGGATCCAGTGGTAGTAGAGGCATCTCAGCATTGGCAGGGATCTCCACCGTTCCTTCAGTTCTGAGGCTCTGACTGCTATCAGCCTGTGTCCATCTGGATTGTCAACGAGGATCACGCAGGGACTGAGCCGTGAGAACGAGTGTCTCTCGCCTCCATGGAGGAAGAATAGGAGTTCCTAGAATCCTCAGGAGAAGGCCATACCCACACAGAGGCCTCATTGGCTGTATCTTGATTGACAGGCTGGACTCCACCCCCACACTCTTAATCTTCAAATTGACACCAGATTGTATAGCTATCACAATGTCTTTATCTTGTTAGCTTTTCTTTTTTTTTTTTAAGTTTCCTTCTTATAAAAGTGGTTTCATACACTATTTTTCCTTTTATGATGACTAATTTCACTCAAAAAGATGTTCTTCTAGGTCCATTCATGTTATGAGGTGCTTCATGGTTTCATCATTGTTTTGAGCAATGCATAGAATGCCTTTGTGTGTGTTTACCAGGCTTTTTGTCCATCCTTCTACTGAGAGGAATTTAGGTTGCTTCCCATCTTCTTGCTATTGTGAAAAATGAAGCACCAAACATGGGAGTACATACATCTGTCCATGCTGTGACTCTTACTTCTTTTGGATACATAATGTGTTAGTCCAGGTAGACTAGAGAAACAAAGTCACAGACACGCATATGGATATAAGGGTAAGGTTTATATACAAGAGGAATGGAATATTGAGAAAGCATCCCAACCCAGTCCAGTTCAAAGTCCAACATTAGCCCATATGCCTGATACCAGTCTATAAAGTCTCCTTTTGATTCACAAAGTCACAGGTCAGTGGATGCAGAATCCTGGCTCTAGCAGGGGTCTCCCCATGGCTCCTAGCTTCCAGGGCTCAGGGTCCATCAACAGCATCCTGTGATGATAGAAGCAACTCTGCACTGACAGGGCTCTCCACGTGGCTTCTCCAGCTTCAGAGGTCTGGTTCCATCAGGGTAAGGCCATGTGGCTTCTCCTCCAGCTCCTCCAGCTCCTCGGATGCTTCCATCTTGTCTTGTCCATACTTTGTTATCTCAGAGACCAACTCCCAACAACTGGGGAGATGGGTTCTCATTTCCACAAGGGAAATATCATGAGACTTCCCAGAAGTCTCAGGAGAAAGCTATGCCTACACAGAGGCCTCATAGGCTACTCAATGGCTATCTCCAGATTAACAGGCTAGACTCCACCCCTACATTCCCATCATGAAGTTGGCATAATGAATACATGACCACCCCACATACCCAGAATTGCTGCATCACATAGAATTTCTATTCCCGATTGTTTGAAATGGTACCACATCACTTTCCACAGTGGTTGTGTATATTTACAGTTCAACCAGCAGTGTTTGTTGGTTCCAATCTCTCTGTAGCCTCTTCCGCATTTGCTTTGTTCTATTGAATTTGCCTGTCAATGTTGGCATAAGGTGGTATCTCATCTTTGCTTCAATTGCATCTCCCCAATGGCTAGTGATAGTGAGCATTTCTTCATATGTTTGTTGGCCATCTGGATGTCATCTTTGTGTGTGTGTGCGCGTGCGCACGCACGAAACACTGCCCCCTGGTGGGAATAGGAAGTCCAGTCTTGCTCCTGGAGAGCTGCTGCTGGATATGAACCACCAACCCTGTGGGCGGTAGTCCCACACACAACCACTACGCCACTGGGGCTCAGTCCTCTTGGATGTCATCTTTACTGAACAGTCTTCATAACCTTTACATACTTTTTAAGTGGGTTGTTGGTTTGTTTTTTAGTTTTTGGGGCATCACTGCTCTCCGGTGGTGGGAGTAGGAGGCCCAGCCCCACTGCTGGAATTGAACCTCCATCCCAGTGGGCCGCAGTCCCGTGCACAACCACTATATCACCGGGGCTCAGCCCGTTGGTTTGTTTTTTAATCATTTTATTGGGGGCTCATACAACTCTTATCATAACCCATACTGTTGGTCTTTTTTTTGGGGGGGGGGGGTTTGCAGTGTTCTATAGATCTTGGATAGTAGTCCCTTGAGTGTTGTGTTGTCAAAAATTCATTCCCATTTTTATTCTTTTGGTGAAGTCTTTCAAGGAGACAAATGTTTTATTTTAGTAAGCCCAGTCATCTAGTTTGCCATCTGCTATGTTTCCTTCATTACATTTGATAGTGTATCTGTGTCCTGAATTAGGACCCTTAAGTCTGCCCCTGTTTTCTCACTGATGACCTTTAGCTCTGAGATTTATATTTAGGTCTTTGATCCATCTTGAATTCACTTCTGTATATATTGGTCCTACTTTATTCTGCTGCAGATGGAAATCCAACTTTACCCACACCAGTTGTTGAAGAGATTTTCCCTTTCCCATTTAATGTCCTCTGGCCTTTTGCCAAAGGTTGTTGTCTGTAGGTTGATGGATTTATTTCTGTTTGCAATTCTGTTCCATAGGTCTACATGTCTATCATTGTATCTCTTCCAGGCTGATTTAACTACTATGGCTGTGTAATAGGTTTTTAATCCATGGGTTTTCAAGGCTGTCACCTTTCGCTCTGGGTGGGTTTGAACTGTCAACCTTTGGGTTAGTAGCTGAACACTTAATCATTTGCACCACCCAGGAACACTGGAGTCTGGAGATAGAACTAATGAAATGTAGAGAATTCTCACTCTGGAATATATGCTCAAACATTCTCTGCATTTTTTGTATTCTTTATAAATTCCCAAATTAAAAAATTCCTTTTTCTGACATGTTGATGGAAAGAGACTTGAACTGAATACAACTACTTGATAATTGCAGTCAAATTTCTGAAGTTCAAAATGAGCAAAACCAGGATGGCAATCTCCTTGACAAAGTATCATTCAGCCAAATCCTCTTGCCCTCTGCATGTGCTACTGTTACAAGGAACCAGCTGTCTCCTCACCCCAAAGTTACTAACAGCAACTTCATCTCTGGCAAAATAAAAAAGAAACAAACAAAAAACCCTGGATCAGTTCCTGGGCTCAGAAACCTGAGAAGAACATCATTACTTTTATTAGTTCAGAACTCAGAATTTAACGTTCAAAGTATTGAAGCTTTCAAATGTGAGTACTTGATTCAATTCTATCATAAACAGCAAAAGGCTGCAGCTGATTTCCAGATGCTTGTTTTACTGGGGCCAGCGCACTGTTGACTTCTTAACACCGCTCTTCAGCTGGGGAGCACAGGCTACCTTGAAAGCCTCGTCCAGAAGGCAGGAACGAAAGCCGCAGTGCTGCTATATATAAAATCCGGAAAGCAATGAGATGGGGCAAGGAGGTGAGGCAGATGAGATCAGAAAATTATAAAACTCGGGAGAAATAAAGGCCAACTCCCCAAAGGCAGACAAGGAAAGAAGGAATTCTTTAGGCAAGAGGAGGTTGTGGAGCAGGGAGATGAAGTACTGGACCTTGACAGGCAAGCAGGAGCCCTGGGAAAATAACACTGGGGGTGGAATGGCAAGCTCTCAATTGTTCTTTTTCCTCTCCCAGACTTCCTTGCGGAGTTTGGGGCTGGGTGCAGGAACTGGTACTCAAGGGCTCATCCTGAGTGAACTAAGGACAGAGAAACGAGACTTTCGCAGAGTCTCCATCATACCTGTCCCCGTCGGATGCACAAGGGATGGTCATATGGTCATATGAAAACCGATGGTAGCTCCAGAAGAAAGAAGGGTTTTTTTGTTTTGTTTTGTTTTAGGCATCACTGCCCTGGTGGTGGGAGTAGGAGGCTCAGCCTTTGCTCCTGTGAGCGGGAATTGAACCTCCGTCCCAGTGGGCCGCAGTCCCGCGCACAACCACGACGCCACCGGGGCTCAGCCCGAAAGAAGGGTTTAAAACCTGATCTACAACCTGTCCTTCACCAAACTGCCAGGTCCTTGAGGACAGAAGCCCTAATTAATAAAGGACTAATCAATAAGGCGGAGTTATAATTCCCATAATAAAAAGTCTAGCAATAGGACAATTACAAACCAATAAAAACCTAACACCTCCCGCCGCCCCCCACTGTCAAATCATGAGTCATGGCAACACCTGGCTTAGAGAGCAGACTTGCTGCTTAGATTTTCTTGGTTCTACTCTTCATAGGGCTCGATCATCGAGACTTTTCTTCTGCAGTGCCATTGGGTGGGTTTGAACTGACCAACTTTAGGCTAATTGTTAGGTGCCATCAAGTCGGCTCTGACTCATTGTCACCCTGCGAACAAAACACTGCCTGGTCCTGCACTTCCCTCACAATTGTTGTTGTGCCCAAGCCCATTATTGCCGTTGTTGTGTCAACCCTTCTCCTTGTCACCACCCAGCTAATGTCCTTCTCCAGCCTTTGGTCTCTCCTGAAAACATGTCCAAAATACGTGAGATGAGGCATCGCTATCCTTACCTTCCAGAAACACTCTGTCCCTACTTTTCCCAAGGTTAGTAGGTGAGTGCAAACCCTTTCTACCACGCTAGGGAGCAGACACAGGTCATTCAGTGGCTGTTTCTTTTCATCTTTCTGGGCTCCTATCCTGGCTTAATCTTTAAGATTGGTGCCTCTATATAGTTGCAAGCTGTGTAATGCCAGCCATCACCCTGTGATTTTTAACATCATTGAGGAATGAAGAGTACTATTTCCCCCCATCTGACTCTTTTTAGCAACAGAAAAACTTTTTTCAAGAAATGTCATGGTTCACAGAATGTCATAGTCTCCGTTGACATTTTTCCTGCTACCTGTCAATGCTACACCACTGATAATGAAATAGTTAATATTGTTGACAGACACCATCAAGTCAATTCTGACCCATAGTGACCCGAGGTACAACATAACTAAATACTACCTGGTCCTGCATTATACTCACAGCTGTTCTTATGTTTGATCTCATTATAGCCACCACTGCAGCAGTACATCATGAACTTCATCTTTTTCTCTTCCCCTCTACTTTATGAAGTGTGATATCCATCTCTAGGACTTGTCTCTCCTGATAATATGTCCAAAATAGATGACCTGAAGTCTAGCCAGCCTTGACTTTAAGGAGTCTGTACCTCTGAGACCTTTGTTTGTTTTTTTAGCAGTCCACAGGACTTTCGATAGTTTAAAATGCATCGATATTCTGTCTTCCCTATTCAATGTCCAAATTTCACATGCATTTGAGGCAATTGAAAGTGCCATGGCTGGCGTCAGGGACACTTTAGTCCTCAAAGTAACATCCTTGCATTTCCAGGACTTGGGCAGCAAATTTACCCAACTGCTGTTTCCAAGAACACCGATTGGGGATTCAAAGAGGAAAACCTTGACAACTTCAATGTTCTCTCCATATGTTACCATTAGCTTAATGTAATTAAGATTTACCCTCTACCCAGAAGCAGGAATTACCCAGGCTCCCCGGAAGCAAATGGCTACTCAATACCTGAACCAACTTGGGATTCTGTTCAGGAGAAAGAAGTCGGGGGCTGGCTGGGGTAGATCGTCATTGGGTACACTGCAAAGAACCCAGCACAGATTTCCCCCATTGAGTCAAAGAGGGCCTTGATTCCTTCAGGACACCCCAGCTTTTCTGAAATGTCACATGAGACCTACTGAGTCCAACCACCAAGGTATTTGCTGGGAAGTATATGATGTCTTTATCTGTTCCTTTGCTCTTCCAGTCCCAGAACCAGCTTTGCAATCAAGACTGGTTCTCCCCACATTTGAATTCTGATGAGTCTCCTGAGCAGCTTCTTTGTTTCTGTTTTTATTGGGAAACTGGGACCGTAGTGGTTACATGTCAGCTGTTCAAAACCACCAGCCTGCTCTTTGGGAGAAAGAGGGTGTTTCTACTCCTGTAAAAAGCTACAGTCTTGGAAATTCAGTTCTACCCTGTCCTGTAGGGTCACTCTAAATCAGCATCAACTCAATGCAGTGAGACCCATCCTAAAAACTGCTGCTAGAATAACTGTACATAATATGCTATGTCCACACTCCTTGTTGTGTCCATTTAGAGCAGGGGTTCTTAACCTCCCTAATGCCATGACCCTATCATACAGTTCCTCATGTGGTGGTGACCCCCCCCAATCATAAAATTATTTTTGTTGCTATTTCATAGCTAAAATTTTGCTACGGTTATGAATCAGACGACCCGTGTGAAAGGGTTGTTCAACTTCCAAGGGTTGTGACCCGCAAGTTGAGAACAGTTAATCTAGAACCATTTAATCTTGCAACCCTTGTTTTCTGTCTTCCTACGAGTATGCTCCTTGAGGATGAGGCTTCAACCCCAAACCCACTCATTATTTCCTAAATACATCATGGATATTTAGCCATTTGACACCTCCATGCGCATGCTCACTTCTCTGTTTGATAAAACTCCTTATTCTTCCGTGTGACAATCAAAGACATTTCTCATCGAGGTCAAGACAATTCCTGTGTGCCTTTCCCACTGGCCTTCTTTCTCATCTACGATTTTTCAGGGTACTTGGTTGTCCAATGTTTAAAGCCCTTGACGGCGAACCACTGCTAACTGAAAGATTAGCCCTTCCGACCCACCAGCAGCGCCTCAGAAGAGAGATGTCACAGCACGCTTCCGCAGAGAACATTTTTGGGAGCTCTTCTATTCTGTCCTGTAGGGTAGCTATGATTTGGAATCAATTCAACCACAATGGCATTTGGTATCTATTTTCAACATAACTTTCGATACCATAGTTTTTCCTTTAAGTATGTAGTTTGTCTTACCAGTTAAAACATAAACACCTTAAAAACATGAATTCAGGGGCTGAGATCTGGTGGCGTAGTGGTTGTGCGCAGGACTGCGGCCCCCAGGGTTGGTGGTTCAAATCCAGCAGCAGCTCTCTAAGAGCAAGGCTGGGTCTCCTACTCCCACCAGGGCAGTGATGCCGACAAAAAAAAAAAACATGAATTCTGTTTTATACTTTTTTTCTTTCTATTAAAGTATCTAATACTAATGTTAGGTATCTTTCAATCTCTTTCAACTCATGGTGACCTGTAGTGGTCACGGAACTATCCCTTAAGGTTTTCTAAGCTTTGATATTTACAAAAACAAATAACTAAGTCTTTTTCACACTGAGTTGCTAAATTGATTCAAGCAGTAAACCTTTTGGCTTGCAGCCAAGTACTACCAGTTTCATATAATGTAGTACTAGCAGGTCACAATAAACATTTATTTACTTCTAATTATGGTTGGTCATTTAGCCTTGATACACTACATCATGAAAGAAGTGGGGCTCTTTTACAAGCTAATTTAGATTATAATTGAATAATGAAGTTGTCTTGTGAAAAGTAAGTGAGCTTTCTATGAAATTTGGTCTTCCCTTCCTGGAAGTGGATGTGGCAGAGAGCAGAACGTAACCAAAAGGCTGGGGAGAAAAGCCAGCATGCCACACCCACATGTAGGCAGGCCAGGAGGGAGGAAGAGAAAGAAGGCTGGACAGAACCCCAAGTTGACACACCAAGCACAAAGGATGACGTCCCTGTGGGGAGCTAATGGGACACAGAGAGGCCTGGGCAACTGACAACAGCATGTGTCAGGCTGTCCTCTTACTGGAGCAGATTGCGACAGAGGACATTTCAGGGGTCACATGATGGGGAAGCATCATGGCCTGAACACCCCAAAATGGAGCAAATCAAGAAGGGAGCATACCTGGATAAACAATCTGGAAGAAAAAACAACAGAACCAATGGTCCCAGGGAGACATGGGAGAGGGGGTAGTGGAGAAAGGAAGTGGTGTTAACAAACTCAGGGACAAGGGAACAACAAGTGATCCAAAATCGGTAGTGAGGAGGGTATACAAGGCCTGGCAGAGCTTGATCAAGGACAATGTAACTGAGAGGAATTACTGAAACCCAAAGGAAGGCTGAGCATGATAGTGGGACAAAGGGAAAGTAAAAGGAAATAGAGGAAAGAACTAGGAAGTAAAGGACATTTAGAGAGGTCTAGATACAGGAATGTGCATAAGTAAATATACTTATTTATGATGATGGGGAAATAGACTTTTGTGCATATATTTATTGGTTTAGTATTAAGGTATCAGGTGGAAATTGGGTCTCCACTCAAGTATTCCTCAATGAAAGAACACTTTGTTCTATTAAACTGACATTTCATGATGCTCACCTTCCTGACACAATTGCTGAAGACAAATGTGTGCATAAGCAAATGTGGTGCAGAAAGCTGACGGTGCCTGGTTATCAAAAGATATAGCATCTGGGGGCTTAAAAATTTGAAGGTAAGGACTGAGCCCCGGTGGCGTAGTGTTTGTGCATGGGACTGCAGCCTACTGGAACAGAGGTTCAATTCCAGCAGTGGGGCTGGGCCTCCTACTCCCACCACCGGAGAGCAGTGATGCCCCCCCAAAAAAAAAATTTGAAGGTAAGCAAGTGGCCATCTAGCTGAGAAGCAACAAAGCCCATATGGATGAAGCACACCAGCCTGTGTGATTACGAGGTGTCAAAGGGTTCAGATATCAGGCATCAAGCAACAAAAAATCTTATCATTATGAATGAGGGGAAGTACAGATTGGTGAACCAAAGTTCATCTGTGAGCAACTGGACATCTTACAGAAGGGTCATATGGAGGAGACAAGCCGGTCAGAGTGCAGTGTAGCAACGAAGAAACATACAACTTTCCTCTAGCTCTTAAATGCTTCCTCCCCCCACTATCATGCTCCCAATTCTACCTTACAAATCTGGCTAGACCAGAGGATGTGCATTGGTACAGAGAGGAACCAGAAACAGGGAATCCTAGATAAATGATCCCTTCAGGTGAGAGTGGTGGTACTGGGAGGGTAGAGAGAATATGAAGTAAAAAGGGGCAATCGATTACAACTTCCTCCCTGGGGAATGGACAATAGAAAAGTGGGTGAAGGGAGACGTTGGACAATGTAAGATATGACAAAATAATAATAATCTATAAATTATCAAGGGTTCATGAGGAAAAGGGATGGAGTGGGAGGGGAAAAAAGAGGAGCTGATACCAAGTAGAAAGCAAATGTTTTGAGAATGATGATGGCAGCAATGTACAAATGTGAATATATGGATTGTAATGAGTTGTACAAAACCCTGATAAAATGATTTTTTTTTTGTGGGCCTCACTGCCCTCTGGTGGTCGTGGGAGCCACCCAGTGGCGCTTCTGAGAGCTACCGCTGGGTTTGAACCGCCAAGCCCATGGGCTGCAGTCCCGCACTCAACCATTTACACCACCAGGGCTCAGCCCGATAAAATGATTTTTTATATAAAATGTTTTTTTTAATTTGGTCTATAAATGAAGGGGATTTCAAAACTTCATGGAAAATGGAATTAAAATATGGTGAAATTTTCCCATTAATGCTTTGAAGGCCCCTGGTATGTATACAGATGCACACAAATGGCTGCTGCGCTGTGTTGATGCATCACAACTCAGTTTTCAAAGGCACATCTCGAGTGCATTCCAGGCCACCTGTGTCCACGAGGGCCATCCTTTGAAGCTATATTTGGATGTGTCAGCTATTAAAAGCTTCGCGTCCAGAGTGACCTTTCCAACTGACTGTGGATCAAATGCCCAAGCCTGCTGCTG
>PVJH01039750.1:0-16200 GCA_004026705.1 Nesogale talazaci | reverse complement strand
TCACTGGTATTTCAAATGCCAGCAGGGTTACCCAAAGTGAACAGGTTTTAGGAGATCTTCCAGACTAAGTACAAAGTATGAAGGAGGAATGAAGTGTCTACTTCAGAGGAACTAACGCCTGAACTCCTCATGTAGAGGGCTAAACCATTGTCAGATACTGAAAACCTAATGACTGGGACCAGACCATTGTCAGCAAAGAAGGTAGACAATCAGTCTTCCAGGTCAGAAGACCCTCTAAATATGACTGAAGAAGGGCTACCTTCCAAAAGCAGAGTGGATACTAGGGCTGTGGGTGGAGTAGAGTCTGTGAGAGGAAAACGTTCAGAAGTTCTTGGCCAACAGGGAATAACTTCGAAGGAGGAAAAGACAGCTGTAACATCAATTAATCATCGGAACTTGGAATATATGAAGTTTGGATGTAGGGAAATTGAAAGTTGTCAAAAATGAAATGAAACTCACAAAGATCAATATTCTAGGCATTAGTGACTGGAAATGAAAGATATTGAATCACAGTTTGAATCACAAAATCACACAGGTTATTATGCTGGGTTGATAGATTTAAGAGGAGTGGCATCGCCTTCATTGTCACAAAGGACATTTCAAGTCTGTCTTGAAGTACAATGCTGTCTATGATAGGATATCTATCCTCATACAAGGAAGTCCAGTTAATAGAACTATTATTCAAACTTTTGGACCAGTCACTGAAGAAATTGAATAATTCTAAAAATGTCTTTAGTTTGCTTGCTCAAATATGTAATCCAGATGCATTTATAATTAGTGACAATTTTAAAGCTGAAGTTAAAAGCAAAGAGGCAGGAACAGTCCTTGGAAAATACGGTCCTAGTGAAAGAAATGATACTGGACATTGGATGATAGAATGTTGCAAGACCAAGGTCTTTTTTTATCTCAAATACCATTTATTTTGATCAACATAAATGTTGTCTATACTAGTGCAGATAATCCTATGAAGTACAAGGAAATCAGAGTGAATTCAGCTGTCCAAAGAGATGACAGAACAGTTCGATAACAGCAACTAAAATCTATCTTCAGGGTATCTGGCCAGACTGAGCCACTGGCAGATCCACTGGAGGCAAGGGTCAAAAGCAAGAATCTCTTTCAGCCTTACTACCAGCTAGATATCACTGTCGTCATGACACTGGATGGAATGTAACCCTTGGCCAGCTGACCTCTCTATAGATGCAACTTAAACCTGTTCTGGGTGGAAGTATCTTTTACTGGTTCCATCACAGAAATATCTTTCTTGACTTTTTGGTTATTGTTGGGGGTCTTTCCTTCTTATGCATTATTAGTATTTTTGTCTATATACTATTATGTTTCTACCTTTACCACCTCAGCACAATTCTGTTTTTTTTTTATTTTTTTCTGCTGGGTTTCCTAGCTGGGAAAAGCAGGAGGAGTGGATATATAATGATAATAATGGATAAAAGGGATATAGGAAATATGAGTGTGTGTGTGTTCGGGGGTGGGGGGGTAGGGTGGGAACGGGTAGTTCGGGAATCGCTAATTAAGACAGGATCAGGGAGGGAGCACTAAAACGGATTGTGATTGCATTAATCATCATGAAGGGGATTTAACTCTGAAGGGGAGGGGTGCGCTAAGATTGATGATTGTACAATTCTCTGGGATATGATTGAACTATTGAATTATATGATATGTAATTTACTTACCAATAAATCTTTGGAGGGGGAGACAAAACAAGACAAAAACACACAGACACACACAAAAAAAGGAAAGCTAAAATACAAGCTTGAAAGAAAAAAATCTCGAAATGACTTCCTTTAAAGTCAGGAAACTAGAAATGACAAGGAATTCTAGTTAGGGAAAAAAAATTTCCAAAAAAAAAAAAAATAGAAATGAAGATATCCCACCTGCATTTCAAGAACATCTGAAGAGAAGATCTTATCATTGAACACAAATGACAGGTAACTCATGAGCTGGGGAAAGACATCAATAGCATCGTCCATGAAGAAACCAAATGGTGGGGAAATGAGGATCTGGAAGGGAGCGTTCATGGGTTGCCCCTAGAGCTCATGACTTAGCATATAGCCCTCATGTGAGGCACACATTGAAAGCCCGAAACCTAGGAAAAGTGACTCAACACATAATACTCCACGTGGGATGTTTCTCCACAACACATCCTTCTCATCCCACCCACCAATCAATGCTAATAGAAGGCTGTTGAAGGATACTTCTCTCTAAGGGTATTAGCTCCTCACACCCCTTATCTAAGGACTATTTTTCACCTCATGTACTCCCTTTGAAATATTCCCCTTCAGGGTTTGGAATATTCCAGCCATTGTCCACTTGTTTGATATGTATGAGTAACTGGAGATCCTTCTCCATCTGCATGCTTCTCCTGAGAAGAGAGCTGAGACCCCTGCATCCTGCTTTCTGTCTTCTTTAATTGCTCAGGCTGTTCTGCCAGACCATCAGACTGTGGGGCTGGTTCTCACAGTAGAAGGTCATTAAAAACACAGGAATAAAGAAAAGATCAAAGTGAATGTAAAAACAAAAAAAAACTGGCTCTTAATCATAGAATAGCTTATTATAACTTTTTTTGGCACAAACGACTAGACAGCACTCTAGGAAAGATTAAAGGGGGGTTTAGTTAGCCAGACGTACTCCTGTAATACTCCTGTATTAGCTAGAAGTGAGCACAACTTATAAAAGTCTAGCCCTGAGAGAAAGGGTGGTGACAGAAGTAGAAGGCAGGGTTTCTGTGTCCAGGCATGACAATTCCTTAGGTGCTGGCAGAAAACGTTGACAGGGACAGGAATTTTGAATAGAGGGCAATTAACACCAGTGGGACCTCTAGGCAGAGGGGAGGTTGTGGGAACAGCAGACACTCTAAGCAAGAGGGGCAAAAATAGGAATTTCAAGTTTTCCTTCTTCAGTTAAATCAAATGGAAGAAATGAAATCAAAGAACAGAAAAGGATATTTCAAAGGGAAGCTCCAGAAGACAAAGTGAAATACAATGAAATGTGCAAATATCTAAAATCAGATAAACAGAAAAGGAAGAAAAAGCTCAGCACATCTGAACCTGAGAACATTCAAGAAAACATTCAAGTCTCATATTTCAGTACTGAACAATTCTTTGGGCAAAATATTGAATGATGCAGGAGGTATCAAAAAAGATGGGAATACACACCCTCACTGTTTCAAAAAGAACTAGTTGATATCCCACCATTTCAGGAGATGGCATATGAGCAAGGACCAAGGATATTAAAAAAAAAAAGTTCAATCTGACCTAAAAGCATTAGCCAACAACATGCCTCCAAGAATTGATGGTATACCAATTGAAATGTTTGAGCAAGCTGATGAAACACTAGAAGCATTCACTTTTTAAGAAATTTGGACGATGGCTACTTAGTAATCAACTTCCTGGAAGAGATCCATATGTGTACTCATTCCAAAGAAAGGTAACTCAATAGAATGCTCAAATTATAAAAAAAAAAAAAAGTATAACTGACATCACGTGCAAGTAACATTTCTCTGATGATCATCCAAAGATTACAGTAGCACATTGACAGGGTGCTGCTAGCAGTTCAAACTGGATTCAAAAGAAGATATAGAACAAAGGATATCGTTGGTAGTGTTAGATGAAACTTGTTTGAAAGCAGAGAATACTAAAGAGTTATTTACTTGTGTTGTGTTTTGTTTTGACGACGCTAAGACATTAGACTACATGGACCATAGCAAACTGGGGATAGGCTTTGGCAAAAACAAAAACAAACCAAAAAAACGGGGCTACCAGAATACTTAATTGTGCTCACATGGAACTTAGAAATGAATGGAGAGACAGTTGTATCAATAGAACCAGGGGCTGTTGTATAGCTTTAAATCTGGAAAGATGTGCATCAACACTGCATCCTTTCACCATACTTACTCAAAGAGTATGCGGAGCAAATCAGCAGAGTTGCTCTTGCCTCCTATGAAGAAGGATTCAGCGATCACAATTGGTGAAAGTTTGAGTCACAGCCTTTGCTATGCACTGCCTTACTCTCTGAAAGCGGGGAGGACTGGAAGCACTTGCTGATCAAGATCAAGGATTTAAGACTTCAGTTTGGTTTACTACTCAAGTAAAGAAAACAAAAATTCTCATACCTTGACCAGAAAGCCACATCATGATAACTGGAGAGAAGATTGAAGTTGTCAAGGACTTCCTCTTGCTGGGTCACAATCAATGCTCAACGAAGCAGCAGCACAAAAGAATACACTGCATTGTGTAATTGTGTTGCATAAAACATCTTTAAAGTGTGGAAAAACAAGGATGTTCCTTTGATGATGAGGAAGGCACATCTGACCCATGGCCTAACATATTCATTTCTCTCATATACATGTGGAAGGTGGGCATTCAATCAGAAAGACCAAAGAATTAATGCATTTGAATTACCGTTCTGGTGAAGAATAATATTACCAAAGACTAGTAAGAAACAAACAAATTTATCTTTTAAAAGGGACAATCATAATGGTCCTAAGATGCAAGGATGATGAGAATTTGCCTCATATGTATTAGATGTCTCAACAGGAAAGGTCAGTCTCTAGAGATACATACATACATACATACATACATATTTGGAAAAAGATGTAGCAAAAAAGAAAAAATTCTTTGACAAAGTGCATTGATAGCTACTGCAACAATAGACTGAACCATACAAACAATTGCAAGCATGGCAAAGGACTGGGAAGTATTTCATTCCGTTGTTCGCAGGGTTGCTGTGAATCAGAACTGAGTTGATGATACTTACCATATCTATGTTTTTAAATAAATTTATTAAAAATGGTACAGTGAATTTACTTCAGATGGCTTCAGCTCCCACCATATATTTTGGAAGAAATATGGATATATAATATCTGGGATTTAAAATTGGAGTAGGTCAGTTGTAAAATTCTGTGAGAATAAAAGGAATCAATTCAGAAGCAAGTAAAGGGAAATCTCATGACTGACAAAAAAAATAGGTAGACGCGAAACACATGCATTGAATCTCGAGATTATGGAACTGCATCTTGTAGATCCAGAAGAAAGAAGGCTTTAATACCAGAGAAACGGGGAGTTAGTGAATAGGGAAGCATGGGCAGCAGAATCAATAACATCACACAGAGGTGAGCCATGGGCTTCCAACTCAGGTTTCAAGAAAAGCTGAGTGTCTTCAGACAGCACCTTACTTGTCGTTGCTTTGGGCACTTCATAAGGGGCTTTAGGCTTGCTGAGTCGAAGAGCCAGAAGGCAGATCCTTTGGGTGGAGGTATGTAGAGGAGGGTGCTCTTTGAGCATTTATCATCCTACTGAGGAGGACGTCCCCAAGCAAGCTCAAAGGGAAGGACCATGTGCCGGAGAGGGGATGGAGCAGAGTGTGGGGTGCCTGAGGATCCAAGGAAGAGAAGATGCTCTTGACTGAAAGGACTATGAGTTAAGCTTTTCTAATCCTGAATTGTAGAGGAAACTTCCCCCATGACCCATTACTGTTAGGATAACCAATGAGTTAGGTGTGGCTATAGTGAGGGACTGTTCACCTCAGCAGAAAGGCAGTGCCAGAGTAGACGGTATCGGAGCAGGATAAAGGAGGCCGGGGCATGCCTGGCCTCTGCCACACGGGAAACAGCCTGGATCTACTGTCACGGTGGATTCTTGCTTCTCCTTGTGAAATCAGGGGTGGTCAGATATTGCCCCCCCTCTTTAAACACTCATATAGCCATAAAAATGAGAATACATATTGAACAGAGGATTGCATACTGCAACATTAAGATATAAGTGAAAATATGAACAGTAACCATAAAAGTATCCAATAGTATATCATAATATTTGAACTTTCATCACCATGGTAATTCATTCAAGAATGGGATGCTGGATCAGATATTGTAATACATGTCAGAGATAAAGGCAGTGGGTTTCCCCTAAGATCACATAGGTCAATGATCCTAGAAACGAATAATCACAATAACGTGATTTGCAAGCATATAGGAGAAATATAGAAAGTTAATAAGAACCCAGAGTGACACATCCCACACTACCTCAAAAACCAAGGATCTCTGAAATAAAGTAACATTAAACTTACAACTGAAAAATATGAAAAAAAGGACAGGCCCAGTTGATAATAGGAATTTGGTAATAATGTATTTATGGTGTTTGGGTCATCATAAAAAAAGAAAAAAGCTCTGAGCCCTGTGACCATGAAATTAAATTGAACAAAGAAGTTTTAAAACAAGATGAGGGTGGAGAAAAAGAAGATGAGAAGGGTAAAAAGCTCTGTATACTAACAATGTACCAAGAGTAATATGGGCCATTACTGAGAGTTCGGTAACCACGTTAAGGAAAGCAAAGCTAACCTAATAACAATAGAAAAGCATTAGGGATTTTCAACTTGCGACATTATAAGAGTCTGTATATTTGGAGGACAATGAATAGGTACTTTAACAAGACCTGATTATCGATTGGAGGCAAGGAATGGTGGAGGAGGACAAGGGCTTAGGTTTGGGTGGCACCAATGATTAAGAAAGGAAGTTTAATTTGGGGGGAAAGATGTGTGATGGAGGGAAAGTTTTATTTGGGGGGGAACACTTATGAAAGAGGGAAGTTTAAAGGAATAGATGTAAAAATTGTTAGAAATATTATTCTGCACCTAAATTCAGTCATCCATGCAGAGCTCTTTGGTCTCTGTATGTGTTGCATTTTCTGAGGAATATCTAAAGGAGACCAGTTGTGCCATTTCTACCCTATTCAAATCCAGAATTAAATCACCACAATAATATAAAATATTATACTATTTTTAAACTCTAGTCACCAGAGTAAATTCCCATATCTGAAGTCACCATAAAACAAAACTTTTACATAAATAAAATAGGTAGTACAGTTGTCCTTAGAACATAAACAATCTCAGGTTCTAGATGAAGCTTCAAATGGCACTAAGATAAAATTTCTCATGAATATAGTTTCACTGACAAAAAGAGTACTACACTGTCCTAGGCATCACTTATTTAATATTTTTTCTATTTCTCTTACAACCTGGAAAAAATGAACTATGAAATACCATCTGGAAAAACAGCAAAGGCTTTCTACTCTCCTGTGATTATGCATCAGACACTCTTTCTGCTTAAACCCAGCCTGCATTTAAAGGTGACACACAGGAGATTGGGCTCCAATGTGTACGGTGTCTAAAATGCTTCTAATTTTTTACATCTTCCCATTCATTTCCTTTTCCCATAAATTCCTACAGGCATGTTTGTGCTTTCGTAACTTCTCCAGACACCCACTCTAATGGTCCTCTCTGATACCAGCTGCACATGCAGTGCTTCTGACTTTAACCATTGGAGCCAGACTGTCTGCTACACAAGCGAAGGGCTGAGTCCCTTAGATTGACAAGCTTACTCACAATACAAGTCATGACCACAGCATTCTCACTTTTGACCTGCTGGTACAAATTCTAGAATTTCCACTGCCCCATTGAGTTTTACAATTTGGTAGAGTGAACCACATGACTAAAGGAAACACTGTACTTAAAAGTATAGGACTGTTGTTGTTGTTGTGACAGGCAGCCCCTCAACATGACATGCCACCCTGCCACACATCAAAGCATCTCACTAAGTATGTAATCCTTTTGAACTTCAATTTAATTTAATAGATATTTAATGAGAGTTTCATTGTTTAGACATAACTGGTTCAATCAGTGTTTAAATTATTGAATTTAACTTACAGCTCCTACCAAAATCTAGCTTTAGGATCATAACGACTGCAATCATAAGGGATATTTGATGGGAGGATGAGGGTGGGTGGGGCACTGTTGAGATTATCTTTCAGGAAGCAAGGAAAAATACAACATCATGAAACTAATTTTATACCCTATAAGTCTTTTTCATTGTAGTCATTTGAAAATGTTTCAATTTTTCTGAGTCCTTATTTCTATCTGATTAAAGGAAGTCGGATGAGAGAAAAGGGATCACAACTGATGACACTACCTCTGTCTTATCCAATGAGATAAAGTAGTTACTGAAGTTAGAGATACCCCATCTCTCTGTACATACAAAATCTAATTCTCAATGTTTCATTTGTTCACACAATTTCTCTTTATCATATATATGTATACAATATGAGTATCAAGAGCACGATTACCAATGATAAGTAGTTGGGATAGAAAGAATTTAGCTACATTGCCTAGAATTGCTAAAATGGTCAGAATGATTTCATTGGTGATGATAATAGTAATGATAATTTTAAACATATGTCTAAAGTTTACAGTATGTTTAACATAAGCAAGAAATATTTTTCTCTTGCTATCTTGAGTCAGTTGAAATAATGATGAATTAAATTGTACTCATACCTTTTTATTATAATTAGGTATTTAATTTCAGGAGTCTTTAAAGACATAAGAGACCATAAACTTTTTTTTGAGACCATAAAACTTTTACAGACCATTTCATGGAGATAATTTTTGTTAATCATACTTTTGAAGAAAATAAAAAGAACATGTTTACAAAATCAAGAGCTATTAAGCACCATCTAGTCAACCTCAAATAGAAAAGGGAGAAATTAAAAATATACTTATCATCATTATTTTATTAATATTTCCAACTGCTTCAAAACAGCAACTTACATAAATTAGAAAAATATAGCAGAACACTCTTGAACCCAATAAGCAATCTATTCAGTAATTGAATTATTAGATGAATGCACACAAGCTGTTTTCATTAAATCAAATATGAAGTCTATGCCTATTTTCTTCATTTACAGAAAAGGTTTGAAACTTAGTTACTAGCATTTTTAAATTAATAGTATCAAGGTTTTTATTTTTTTTTTGTTTGTTTTTTTGTGGGCATCACTGCTTCTGGTGGTCGTGGGCACTACCCAGCCGCTGCTGGATTTGAACCGCCAAGCCCGCAGGCTGCAGTTCCGCACTCAACCACTTACGCCACCAGGGCTCAGCCCTCAGGTTTTTATAAATGTAAAATTCAAAGCATTTCAATATTTTAAGAGGCAGCAAATATATGAAGTGATAGGAGCTAATATTAAGGATTTAAATAAGAAAAAATGTTTTGAGAATGATGGTTGCAACAAACGTGCTTTGCACACAATGGATGGATGTACAGATTGTGATGAGTTGTGTGAACCCCCAATAAAATGATTTTAAGTGAATATCTGGAACTGATATCCAAGTTTATTCTGTTATTATTAACTAGTACCCTTAAATACACATATATTTATTTGAATGATTCAGTCCACGTTAAAAAAAGAGCTATAGCTGAGTATTTTCAAGGATTAAAATAGATCACAAATAATAGATGAAGACACCAAATGCAAATGATACAAAAGCAGCAGCTACCAATGACGGGGAAAAAAGAAAATCAAGTTTACTAAACTCTGTCCCAAAATCTCACTCTTTGCTATTTCTTAAAAACTAGTGTGATGAGATTGTGCTATATGTCTACTTGCCACCCTCCACCCTCCATCCCCCACATCCCACCCAAGGGCAGCAAGGATTTCACCTTGGAGTCACAACCCCTTATTCACAGAAGCCATGGCGAGGGAGTAAGAAACACAGAGACGCATGTCACAAGACAGGTGAGTCAACTTGGTCGTTATGCTATGGTTAAACCAAGGTTCTCCAAGCACCTGTCGTGTAGAGTAGTTCTGGAGTAGGGTAGTGCGGTCGTTACATAATTTCATGTTAACTTCATAAATAAGTATAGGGTGGCATCAAGACTGTTAATCAGGTTACAGCCTGACTTTGCCTCCTGTGGTTTGAGTCATTTGGTTCTGAAGGGGAATTTATGGACAAGTCTCAGACATATGGAGTGATATTGAGCTTAGGGACTTGATCTGAATGGAGCTGGGATGGTTTCTTAATATACAATTATCCTTTTATATAAAGTTCCTTCCTATACATATTTGCGTGTCCCTGAATTTGTTTCTCTAGTCAATCTGGACTAACACAGGTAGGAATGAGAGTTGTAAAATTAGTGATTGTGTGTGGGACTGTGGCCCACAGGATTGACAGTTCAAATCCAGCGGCAGTTCTCCAGGAGCAAGGCTGGGCTTCCTACTCCCACCAGGGCAATGATATGGGAAAATATTATTTTTATTTCAATTTCTTTATATCATATTAGTATACTCCATTTTTCCTTCCTAGGCTGATAATCTTGTGATCTGGGACTATTTACTTAAAATCTTTGAGGGAAACTAAAATGAGAATCCCTTCTTTATCCTTTTTAAAGGGAGATTCTTTATAATCTTCTTTTACAAAGATCCCAAGGTGCCCAAATCCCAGAACGAATAATATTAAGGATGTTAAAGATTTATTTTCAGACAAGCAGCCATGTAAGTGAGGTGTCGACTAAATCCATGTGGAAGAAGCATACCAGCGTATGTGATCTAAAAATTGAAAAAATGAAAATCCAAACCTGAAGGAGCGAACACTAGTAGATCTTCAATGACAAAGAGCCAGTTTATAGAAGGCTATCCATTACAAAGAAAGCCCCATCCTTTGCAGGATCCCCACATGACTTGATACTAAATTGACTTCCCTCTGACAACAACTCAGGCCTGTGAACAGTCTTGTTGTCACAGAAAGTCTTATAAAATCCTTGATGATAGATGCAGTTAGCTTAAAACACACCATTTTACCATTCGATTGCCCTTTTGACCCATGTTAAAGTTGTGTCCTTGTTTAATATTTTTGCTCTTTTTTCAATTGAGGTCTTTAGCTCTTTGGTAATTGTTGTCTTTGCTTTATATGACTTTCTATTTATGAAATCCAGGATAGGTCAATACATAGAAATAGGATCTAGATTAATAATTACCTAGGGATATTGTAGGGGAGGTGGGAGTATGTGAAAAGAGGAGATTAAGAACAATGAAAATGAGGAAGGAGATAATGTTCGTTGATTTGGTTTCAAAGTGATTTTATTATGATTATACAACTATTTTTTACTGTAAAAATAGCTAGACACTTTATTACTTTCTCTAAGCCTTTACAACAGAATTTTAAGGTATTACTCCCTTTCGTGATGATGAATAGAAAATTAGTCTATACAACTATTCTTAATATGACTAAACTATAAAAATGTCTGATATGTGAATTACATGCCAATAAAGTTATTTTGTAAAAGACAGAAAGCGGACCTGATCAGTAGTTGTTCCTTTAATAATTTGAAGCTCATGCTTATGGCAGAATTATTCAGCAAAATTAATGCTAATAATGTGTGCATTTGTAAATGGTCTTTGTGATACGCAAAATATTGTAAAGCAGGGAATGGTCTTAACATGCTGAACCACACTTTTCACTGAAGTCTAAATAGTACCAACAGTTTTTACTATTAGAGGATCAATATTTTATACTCCCTCTTCTGACAGGATCTGCCCTACCAGATACAGAGCAATTGTTTAATGGGAAGAAATCTTGTGCTAACTCTGTTGCCACAAAAGCAAGATCCACTGCCACCTAGTGAATTTTTGACACATGGTAACCTTTAAGGAGGGAGTCGGTCTACCTCTCAGCATTTTTGAGACTGTAAATCTTCATGGGAACAGACAGTTTCATCCTCTGCAGAGAAACTGCTGTGTTGAACTGCTGGCCTTGCAATAAGCAGTCCGACCTTTCACCTCCTATGCTAGCAGGGCTCCTTCTGTTGCCATAAGTCAGCACAAAATAGGTTTAGGGTTAATGATTCATAACATGGATAAAGTTGGACAAGAAAATTATGTCCTTGTGAATTTTCCTCCATTTATACACACTACATCGGATCTCAGAAGCCTTGGTGCTATTGTGGTTTATGCGCTGGATTGTTAACCACAAGGTCAGCATTTAAAACCCACTAGCCAGCCACTCCATGATCCAAAGGAGAAAAGGCAAGGCTTTCTGTTCCTGTAAAGATTTAGAGGCACAGAACCTCAGAGGCAGTTCCACTCTGTCCTATAGGGCCTTAAGTCAGAAGTGACTTGATATTATGTGTTTGGTTTGGCATTAGAGCCAAAATTCGGAGCATGAAGTTTGCAGAACTTTATAGAGAAGCCCTAAGTCCATTTTGAGTATTCTGTTAGTGAGTGTAGACTAAAGAAATAAATCTGCAGAAACACATTTGGGTATAAGAAAGAGTTTTATAGCAAAGAGCACTTGTATATTAAGAAAACATCCCAGCTCAGTCCAGATAAGGCCTAAGTCTGGTATTAGCCCATAGGTCTAACATCTGTCTCTAAATTCCGCTTCAGATTCATAGAACACATGCAATGATACTAAATGCAGGAAGATCACAGGCCAGTGGATGGAAAGTCTTGTGGATCCAGTGGTTGTGAAAGTATCTGCACTGGTATGGTCTCTACAGGGCTGGCCAACTTCAGGGCTCTGGCTCCATCGGTGTAATTTCATGCGGTTTGTCAACAGGAATGTCTCACAGGGAAAGAGTGTGTCCTCCTATTGGGAAGGTAGACGGGAGTTCCCATTTGTAAAATCAGCCGTGCTTAAAAACCCTGAAATCTAGGAATAGTTGAAAAGCTTTCACAAGTACAGATTTTAAGGGTTTGAAAGCTCCTATTGAAGTTTATATCCATTAAGATTTTATTTCTCAGCTGAGCTCCGGTGGCATAAGTGGTTGAGCACAGGACTGCGGACCGCGGGCTTGGCGGTTCAAATCCAGCGGCGGCTCTCAGGAGCAGCACTGGGTAGCGCCCACGACCACCAGAGGCAGTGATGCTCCCCTGCCCCCCCCCCAAATAAGTTTATATTTCTCTAACACCTTCTGGCCTGCAGTTAGACATTAAAACAGAAAATAACATTCATATGCCTTTTGGGGGAAATTTCTAAGCCTAATACAATATTATTTTTATTTAACAGACACATGGTATGTTGGAAGTCTTATAGTGACGAAATGCATACATACTTAATTGCTTTGTGGGAACGTTTATATGATTTCAAGTCTTTTTCAAGTATATTTTCTTTTATCTAAAAGTCTTTAAAAATAGTATTTAAGTCACAATGTTATGTTCTCGCATTAAAGCTCTAAAATAACGTAATATGAAATGCAGAATTTTGTCAAAAAATAATAGAGGACTATTTTATAAAAGCCTTGGATTTGCTAAAAGTAGATATATTACTGAGTCGTTGTCATGGTACATGGCCAACACCATTTTAAATTATCATAATTTAGAAATTATTTTACATATTGCCAGAATAGATTTCTGGCATCTTTGATTAAGCCAAGAATTTCCTGCACAAATATTCCCCAAATAAAGTGGCAAAATGAATCTAGTAAAGATATTTAAGTAGATAGAGCTCAACATTATATTTCAGTGGGAAATTTAAGAAATGAAACTATGGAATTATCATTAAGTTAAGACAAATTACAACGACAAAAAAGAAAAAGGAGTCCAGATATGTATTAGATTTTGCACATTTCTAACTATGGGAAGAAAAGAACCCATTTCTTATTATTTTAGCAATAAAATAATACCACTAAATTTTAAATGACCTTTGAAACTATACCATCATTTGAATATTTTTGTCAGATTTGCCAGTCATGAAAAATTCATTCTGCATTTTTGTAATATTAGTTGCAATGAATTTATTCTATATCAAACCACTCATACACAAAATCATTAGCATAACAGATGCCATTTTTAAGATTTTATTTCTAAATGAATGAAAATCGTTGAACCCAAGACACTAACTTTACTGTAAAGAGATTTAAGAAAATTACATTGGCTGAAAAGTTGCATTTATTCTCAGAATAATTCTAAGCAAATCCACAATCTTTGTCCCCTAGGTTGCTATGGCAAATGCTTGCATTTGGTATCAAACAAAGTGAAAAGCAATATTCCATGAAGAAACCTTTAAAACTGTAAAGAAAGGAAAATACAGCAAATCAATACCTAGGAGTCCTGAAGGTAATTTGGACCCTAAAACAAAGGACCCAGTACTCGCAAGTCTGGTTACATTATTTTTAAGATAGTTCCTTTGTGCCAGAAATCTCTGCCTCTCTTAAGACTCCTATTAGCACACTCTGGGGCATGTGCAACTGGTGCTGTCAGCATTCAACATGCACCATCATATGCAAAGATTCAACTGGTATCCCCCCACACATGATAATAATTGGAGCACCTTCATCATTTTATCATCGAACTGATGGTTTCAATAAGTCTTGGATTTTCAGCCACAAGATTGGTGGTTCAAATTCACCAGCCACCTGCAGGAGATCGAGAGGGGTCTGTACTCCTGGAAAGAGTACCGCTTTGGAAATCCTAAATAGCATTGTACTGTGTCAGAATCAATTTCATGGCAATGAGCTTGGAAGCAGTGTCTAGAATTGTCTGGTAGTGCTTCATGACCAGATGAAGTCCAGGGAGCCAAATTATAAAATGAGAAAAGAGTGCCCCAGGACACTATTCAATGCTATTTTTTTATTGTTTTGTTTTGTTTTGTCCTGGTCTGTTTTGCCATAGAACATCAGAAGGAACAGAAGCTGTCCCTGTGCGAACATCTTTAAAATCAGTAATAATAATAGAAGCATGCCAAAAGAAATTAAAACAATTACTCAATATTCTCAATTTATTACAGTCAGCAGGAGCTAAACATTTGGTTCTCCTTTTATTTTTGATTCAGATTGAAAAATGAAATGAATATAGGAAACCGAACTTTCATGTCCATCCATTCAATATTACTTCCTCTGTGAGGTTGCGCTTCCTTTACAAAGTTTATATGTGTATTATCGGACTTCAGGCTGTGTATTATCGTGTTTTCATTTCTTTCCGGTTTTTTTTTACTGTTTCTCTATTTTTTTATTATTACTTCTAATTAAATCACTTCATTGGGGGCTCACACAATTCCCGTCACCATCAACACACCCATCAATGGCAAGCACACCACACCTGCACATTCATTACCATCATGACTCTGGAAACATCCTCCCTTTACTTAGGACCCCAGCATCAGTCCCCCACAACAGCCCCCCACTCCCTCTTCCCCACGCACCCCCAACAATCCACAAATAATCATTATTTTATAATATCATCCACCGTTGAATGTATCCTCCACCCACCTCCCCGCATCAGCACCCCAGGGAGGAGGCCAAAATCCAGATCCCTACAATTTGAACTACAAAGAGCAGTGTTGTGTGAATTTTCTTTTGGAGTATAACTGGTCCCAGCACCCCTCTCTCTAACTGTGAGCATGCACGTTTTTGGGCCTTACTGTGACCTGTGCTGTCACTGGATTTGCTTTTAGGACTATCAGATCTTTGCAACATTTTATTTGGTGATGAAGGATCGGTGGTGTCTCGCATCTTTTCACGTCTGTGATCACCACTACAGGGGTGACTCTTCGATGACTAAGTGCTGCTAAGACTGCGAGTCCCCACTCTGGTCGTGACAGCCATCACTGAGTCTCTGCTATTCCCTTGCATACATTGCCATCAATGCTCGGCCTGTGAGCGTGTGTCCGGGGAGGGGGGCGGGCAGCCGCGAGAGGTGGGCGGCAGGTGGGCGGCTGGGCAGGTGGATGCACCGGTGGGCCGCGGCACAGGCACCAGGACCCGGCATGCCCTCGGCGAGTCAAAGCGCCTCCAGGTTACTGGCACCGATGGCCCCGGCCCTCTCTTTGATATACCCACTCTTTACTGTGACATTTTAAGAAAACCTAGAAAGAAAATAATTATCTAGAGAATAAATAAAAAAGGAATGTATTCTAGAATTTCCTTTGAAGAATATTCCCTAATTTTTAACTACATACTAATGGGGTTGATGATAAATATTTACCCTACAAGAGCAGTTCTCAACTTGTGGGTCGTGACCTCTTTGGAGGTTGAGCTACTTCATATCAGTAGCAACAGTACAGTTGTAAAGTAACAGCAAAAATAATTTGATGGTTGGTGGGGTCACCACAACATGAACTATATTGAAGAGCCCTGGTATTAGGAAGTTTGAGAACCACTATCTTAGAAAGTGATCATTTTACTCACGTATATATTCAACAAGTATTTATTGCATATCTATTATGTGCCAGATTCAGAGTCTAATTCTCATGAGAAATCATTTAAGATGATTTGTTGAAACTCTGCCTTTATAAAGTTTAAATAATAGACATAAGTAGATATTTTGTATCCAAATGCAATAATATTTTAAGGTTTAATTTTGGCAGTATTTTGAGAGTATATAGCACACAAAATTATTCTTAAATAGGAAGGTATTTTTGAGAAAT
>PVJH01039749.1:0-16189 GCA_004026705.1 Nesogale talazaci | reverse complement strand
CCGGAGATGCCCCCCCCCAAAAAAAAAAAAAAGAATACCTTGCCGGGGGAAGAGAGAAGCTGAACTTCCTGGGGGCTGCTCTGATTTCAGAAGCAGGCATCGAGTGGCCCTGTGAATAACGGCAGTGGTTCTGTTCACAATGAATTATTTGTAAAGGTTCTACCTGGAATCCAGACACCCACCCTCCCTTCTGAACCCCCTCGGTATTACAAAGAGCACCCACTGAAGCCCAGGGGGGAAGGGAAGGTTCTGAGTGGGACTCTCTCTCCTCAGCTCTTGGGACCTGGGAAAGGGGAGAGGGATCCTGAAGCACCCATGTAGAAGCAGCACAGCTCCCTGCCAAGCATGCTCACTCCTCCCTGCCATCCATCAAGGGGCACCCCTGCATAGTTCCAGTCTGACTGGGAGCTCCCAGGCTCTCTGAACCCTCAGCTTCTGAGGGTGGCCTGTTGACATGGCTTACCTCATGGCCTCACTTCTCAAGCTGAGGTTCTAGAGATGCGTGTGTGGTGTGTGTGTGTGTGTGTGTGTGTGTGTAAACAACAAGAGTGAAATCCACAAGTGTCAGAAGGAACGTCAATGCGATGCGCAGGTGAGATGAATTCAGGGCGGGGGAGGGCATCAGCAGGAGTCCGTCGGATCCGGTAAAGACTCCCAGTCTCAGAGACCCGTGGGAGCGAGTCGGCCCTCTCTCATCGGGTCGGCCGCCAACTGACTAGACTTGTCACTTCTGGAAGTCAACAGAGGAAAGAGCAGCGGCTCCCATGCATGTTTCCACGCAGTGTCTCTCCAAGTTTTCTGCACGGGGTCGTGGTGAGGTGTTCTCACCTCAGTCTGACGCACAGTGACCCCAGGACTGCGGTGCTCCGTCCTGCCCCAAACTCACAACTACCATGTCGGAGCCCCCTGTGTCCACTCAGCTCCTCAGGTGTCGTCTTCCTTCTTGTAACCCTCGCCTTGACTTTCACCTTGGACAGCACCACCTCCAGCAGAGTGGTTCTCCTTACTCTAGCATCAGGACCGATTCATTGAAAGGCAGAGCAAGGCTCCAGGTGGTGTTCATGGAACGAGCATGCCTAGGGCCAGAGGAAGGAGCAGAGGCGGCATCGATGGGGCTTTCTGCTCCTGCAAAGATTTCCAGTCTGAAGCCCACAGGGGCAGTTCTGCCCTGTCCTGGGGGGTCGCTATGGGTTGGAAACGCAGTGATGGAGTTGAGAGGGACAGAGGGGAAAACTCCAGAAACCCCACCACCCACTCGTGTGTAAAGTGAAGAACCTGCCTGGATTGCACGGGTGTGGGTCTGGAGAGGGCGGGGTCACCCCGTCCACACCTGCTCCCTCAGACCAACCAAGTGGCTCAGGGTCTGCCTTTCCATCCGACCTCCCAGAGTCCTCCCTGTTCTGCTGTAGTGTTCGCACTGCAGGCTGGCCCACCGAGCACTCGGGGTCAGCCATTCTGTGGGATCTTGATGAACAGCTCACTGGGTCCAACACCCTCTTCAGAGGGCAGAAAACAGACCTCAGTGTCCTCGTGAGCCAAGCTCTGGGAAGAGAAGGACTCCAGGGAGCCTCCCCTGGGTCTCAGGAACCTTGTAAGTCCACAGTCCACCCCACTCACCAGCCTCTGCCCTTAGAAGTGCCTTCACTGATGTTGGCCTCTGTGTTTGTGTTGCAGAGTCTGTGCATCCTTCCACTGAGAGCGAGATCCTGAAGTTCCCAAGTGTGGTTCCAAGAAGCTACAGTTGCCCTGATATAATTTTTTAATTTTTATATATTTTCATGTATATCTGCTTCATGTGTCCCTGAGAGTGATTAAATGTCTCTTTCATTGTTTAAGTGAACAGTGTTCAAAAGTTCCATGCGTAACCTGTACAAATCAGCAGTCTGTATCCCTCAGCCTAAAAAGCTGTCCAGTACATGGATACTTTCCTTTGGTCAACAGCGTCTGGACTCTCACAGGGAGGCAGTCCCACAGGACAGACCATTCAATAACCTATACAGCAGCTAGCAAATGAGGCAATAAACATATCAAAATAAAGACATAACACAAAAAGCTCAAACTAGAGAACAGTTCCACATATAAAAATAAATGAATGAAGTAGGAAATCAGTAGAGACATCTGACGGGTCAGACCCAATTCCAACTACATGGACAACTGCCCCTCCCTCCAGAAGAATTTACTTCAGGGGCAGCACTGAAGCTGCATCTCAGGGAGAGGAACATGTCTGATCAGAGCACCCAGGAGCAAATGAAGGGGGAGGAAGAGAGAGTGGAGCACATCCTGGCCCACCAAGCCTTGAGGACGATATCCCTGCTCAGAGCAGTCAATGCACAGAGAGGACCATATGGCTGACTCCACTACGAGACACGACATCCCTCACTGACTCACAGACCTACGGGGGACAACACTGGAGACAAAGTGTGGGAACCGATTTGACCCCACCGATCTGACCTCACCACACTGAGGCAAAACACTAAGCAAACGCGACAGAACAGAAAGGGGGGCAGAGCAAGGAAGTCCGTGGGGTGTACCAAAAATTGACTTTGGGACCAGGGTGTGGCGCCCCATCAGACTCAACCAGAAAACACTCCTAAATGCCAACAAACAATCCTTGAACTATGTACAGGCTTTTCTTTTTGTCTGTTTTTTGTTGTTGTTGTTCTCTTTGGTTGCTCTGTTTTACTCTGTCTTGTTTTTCTGCATGTTATTATTTCCACAGGTCTATCCAGATGAGATAGGCAGGATAATCAACCTGGAGGAGAAAACAACCACAGAACCAACAGTACTGGTGGGACATCGGAGAGGGGGAGGTGGGGAATGGAAGTGGTGTTAACAAACCCAGGGACAATGATTCAAAATCGGTGGCGAGGAGGGTGTAGGAGGCCTGGTAGGGTTTGACCAAGGGTAATGTAATGTATCTGAGAAGAATTACTGAAACCCAAATAAAGGCTGAGTAGTGAGACAAGAGGAAAGTAAAAGGAAATAGAAGAAATAACTAGGAGGCAAAGAACATTTAGAGAAGTCTAAATAAAAGCATACACATGTGTAAATATATTGATATATGATGTTGGGGAAATGGATTTTTGTGCATATATTTATAGGTCTAGTAGTAAGGTATCAGATGGATATTGGGCCTCTACTCAAGTACTCCCTCAATGCAAGAATACTTTATTATATTAAACTGGCACTCCATCATGCTCACCTTCCAGACATGATTGCTGAAGACATTCGCCCTAAGTGTCTAGTCTTTTTCTGTAACCAAGTATAGCCACAATACCAATTAGGCAATGGGTTGCGCTGGCCAGAAAATGGTACTTTTTATTTCAATATTTTCCACAACCTCAACATTTTTTGTTGTCAGTCTCAAAAATGGTCAAAGCTACCGTATATTCAAGCTTTCTTTTTTTCTCTCCACTCTTATCCCCCTTTATGTACCTTCTGTCACCCAGCCCAAGTCCTCCTTGACCAATCATCTGCAGCGGCTCATACAAAACTCTTGTTCTATCTTGCCGCTGCACAAAGCAATCTCACCCCTTCTGATTTCCTGAAAGCATTGTCCTTCCTGCCTGTCTTCTGCCCTATTCCCTACCACCTCCTGCAAAACTGGAGCCTACCTAGGCCCCTCCTCAGCCTTCACAACCTTCTCAACCTCAACCTTCTCAACCTACTTCTGTTCCTCTACCCTCCCCTGTTGCTTCCCACACCGGGTCACACCACGTTTTCCCCCCTCTGTAAAGTAGTTGGGCAGAAGGCCATGTCAGAGTCCATGAGCCATTCTCCCTCTCAGATCCCTCTCAGATAGAAAAATGCTTAGGGACCTTTTCTAATGGCCCCACTACCTATATTAAAGAGTTCCAATACCTCACCCAAGGTTATGACTTAACCTGGCATGATCGCTATATAGTCCTCACTTCTACCCTCACCCCTGATGAGCAAGATTGGCTTTTTACAGCTGTTCAACAGCATGCAGACCAGGTCCATCTCACAGATGCCACCAAGCCCGTAGATTCTCAGGCAATTCCTAGAGAGAAGCCAACTTGAACTTATCAGATAGACACCCAAACAGGATGAGAAGGCAGGGCTTGCCCAGACCACATGATATGTTTGCTGGCTAGCTTACAAGCCATCTCTCATCAAGCAGTTAATTTTGACAAGCTGTGAGAGATTACCCAGCAGCTGGGTGAGAATCCTGCAGCTTTTGTTTCATGCCTGACTGTAGTCTTAACCTAGTACACCAGGTTAGATCCCACCTCTCCAGCAGAAGCTACTGTTCTAGCCACTCTTTCATTAACGCAGTCAGCCACAGATATTAAAAAGAAACAAAAACTGAGGATGGCCCTCAGACCCCCATCCAGGACCTGGTAAATATGGCATCTAAAGTTTTTAACACCCAAGAGGAGCAGGCTGGGGTAGTGTGTGAATCCTCAGCCTGTAAGCAGGCTAGTTGGCAAGCCCAAGCTTTGGTTCTCACCCTAAGGTCAGCTGGAGGAAGGGGTTAGAAGATGTCAAGAAGCAACAACTTCAACCATGCCTCTAACCATCCATTGCCTGGACCTTGCTTTAAATGTGACCAGGAAGGGCACTGGGCTAAACATTGCCCAGCCCTGACCACCCAGGGAGCCTTTCCCGGTGTGTAGTCAGCAGGGCCACTAGAAAAGCGACGGCCTCTCTGCACCTAGCTGAGGAGGGACAGTCCCTCCAAACCCCAACCCACCATTGGTGCTGCTGGGTCTGGCCACCGACAACGACTGAAGACGCCCAGGCTCATCGGCCCCAGTGACCCTCGCTGAGCCTCGGATGACAATCGAGGTAGCGGGTAAGCCAGTCTCATTTTTAGTGTACATGGGAGCTGCCTTCTCAGTCCTCTCTTCCTTCTCGAGCCCCACTTCTCCTTCCCCAGTCATGGTTGGAGGATAAATGGCAAGCCCTCAAAACCTTTAACAACCCATCCTCTGTTTCTAGATATAAAAAGTTCCCCTATTTCTCACTCCTTTTTAATAATCCCTTCACGCCCTGTACCACTACTAGGTAAGGATGTCCTTTCTAAGCTGGGAGTTAGTCTTCAGGGGAACCATTTGGAACTCACTTCTCCTCAAACTTCCTTTTTAACGCTTGCTGCCACTAGACCTCCATCCACACCCTCCTCCACTCTACTGCCACACTACATAAATCCAGAAGTGTGGACCACTGCCTGACCTCTTCTTGTGAGACATCACCAACCTGTTATTATTCACCTTAAAAATCCATCTGCCTTTCCACCTCATCCCCAGTTCCCAACCTTCCTCCCTCACTGTAAAGACCTAAAACCTATCATCTACCACCTCCTCACTAGCCAACTCGTTGTGCCTGCTCATTCTCCATGCAACACTCCTGTCTTGCCCATCAAGAAGGCAGATGAAAAAAAAAGAAGGCAGGGGGCTGAGCCCTGGTGGCGTAGTGGTTGTGCGCGGGACTGCGGCCCACTGGGACGGAGGTTCAATTCCAGCAGTGGGGCTGGGCCTCCTACTCCCACCACCAGAGAGCAGTGATGCCCAAAAAAAATAAATAAATAAAATAAAATTTAAAAAAAGAAAAAAAAAGAAGGCAGATGAGTCCTGCCACCTAGTACAAGACTTGTGCCTTATCAATGAATCCAAAGTCCTTCTTTTTAAACCCTTTTGAGTTCCTATACATCAGGCCCTTTCTTATCAATCACAGCCTGCCAATCCAAACACCAACACTATTTACCTTATCTTTCTCTTTTAAGGAAACTGCTCCAGGAGTACGAGACAGGTGTCTGCTCATCCTGATCCTACATGACCTGACTTGCCAGTGATCAGCCCGGGAGACTCTGTCCTGCGAAAAGGACTTCATCCTCAGCCTATGCAACCTAAGAGGACGGGACCATGCACTGTCATCTTCACTACTACCAGCGCTGTCAAAGTCCTTGGTGACCTGAACTGGCATCACCTCACCAGAATAAAGCTAGTCCCCAACATGAATCATGCCCAGTATGCAAGCCAAGTTGTGGGACCTACTACCCTAAGGCGCCTTCTAGTCCCCCTACCTAACGCCACCTGTGTCTTGTGGTATAAACCAGGAGAATTACCTTTCCCGTGCCCACCTTCAACCCTACCAAGTCCAGAGTCTTATGTGTGGCAATTCGTTGTCCGAGAAATCTATCAAGGCAAAACCCGTGTTGTCAGCAAAGCACACTGTGCCCAGGGGGAATGTCAAGGAACAGTCTGCATCCCATTGAACTGATGTCTCCCCCATAGTGGCACGTACATTTGGGTATGATTTTACAAATGAAGCAGAACTTCTAATGCTCTGCTTCCTGTCTGATTAGGTCAGAGACTACTGGAAACAGTAGCTTGGCCAGTACACAGTGGTGTCCTTCCTGGTCATGCAAATACCAGTGGACTTCTTCAATTCAAATAGCTTTACCATGAATAAGTGAAGAAAGGATAAACTCTATATCTCAGACCCCTGAGAGCCAAGATGGAAAAAAGGGATTGAGGAAAGTCTGTATTACTGCTGCTGGGGCAAGAAACCCATAACCACCCTAGAAATCCACAGACAGTAGATCCAGGTTTCTTCCCCCACCCAAGAAGCTAGATGAAGCTGTTAAAGAAATGTGAAACGACAAACTCTACCTATTAACTCAAGTGACAGAAAAGGAGAACAACCCTCACCCTTTCAAGTGGGTAAAATTAGCCAGGAAGCAGCCTTCTTCTTCAATGCTTCTGGGATAGAAAACTCATCCTGTCTTCTCTGTGCTGTCCTCCACCATCCCTTGTTGGCAGCCATTCCAATAAACTCCATTCCCTCTGTTAATATTAGCAGCATTTGTCCCGCTCCCACTCCTGATATACCATTATTTGTCCCAGAAGTGGCTGGTGTACAGGCTCTTCTGGGTGTATTCACAGAGCTATGAATGCAAGGAGGGCATTTAATCGTTTAGGAAAGGGAAAATCGCTAGAAGAGGCAGGAGGTGGCCAGCGAGCAGTTAAACGTTTAATGTGGCTCTTCTAGCCATTGTCTCTGTAACGCCCCTACACGCACCTGTTCCTGTTGGGTCTGGCAAAGAGAAGGTAGGGAAGGTTAGTAGAATTCCATTATGAGTACGTGTTAACAGGATTCATGGTGATCTCCATCCTGCTGCATGTAAAATAAGCCATCTCAGAAGCAAGCAGGAATTTCTCTCGTTACCAGCAAGAACCGGGAGTGGAACTGGTCCTCTTGACCCGGAGAGATGAGCCTCTTTGGTCAAGGAGAGATCATTTATACCACAGACGCGACAGAGACGCAGCAACGACAGCAGAAACCAAAAAAGCGCAAGTTCATCACAGAGTGCTTTGGGGAGGCAGGCTGACTCTCAACACCTCATTCAGGGAGTTGTGTTTGCTGACCCAGAAATCTAGAGCTGAGCACCTGCAAGTTGAGACTCTACCTAGAGTTGGGTACTTCTGGACAGTACATTCAGACAGGCGGGCTCGCTGCCCCGCGGAGCTGGCATTGAGCCTTTGTGTTGAAGGTTACTGGAGGACAGTACCAGTAGGCACTACATTTGGGGATCTGACTTCCCTGACCCACAGAATTGGAGCTGTGCTTTGACTTGAGGGTTATTGTTGTAGGGTACCTCTGGGCACTGCATTTGGGGGGCAGGGCTCACTGACCCACAGTGCTGGAGCTGAGTGTCTTCCCATGGAGGTTCTTGGTGGAATGGCATGCCCTTTCGGCATTAGAAGCCCTCACTCAACTTTGGAACATGTCCTGACTGCACAGCTATATCCTGAGCACTTCTCACCTGAATTATGACCTCCTACTTTCCACGATAAACCCCATATTCTTGAGTATGCTCTATGTATGTTCTGTGTGGCCGTTGCAGTGAATTATAAGACCTAGTAAGAAAAGACACAGTGTGCCGTGGGTGACAGAACAGCTAAATCTTAGGTTTTAATCATATTTGAGGGAAATATGAATACTGTCATTTGAGGACGTAGTCACATTTTGAGGAGCAAAATAACATAACTCAATCTTTTCAAATTATTTTTAGCAGTAAGTCTCAAATTGGAAAATAGTGCCATATGGCTAGTGCTAGAAATCGCTCTGATTTGTGGGGGGGAAATTCAGATATTTAATGATACGGTTTGTTTCTTTTAGATATAAAACAGGCCCCACACATATGACACAAGCTGTTCTATGCAAAATGATATGCCAGTTTCACTGCTCCCTCCTTCAGGGGCAGCTTTGCTCGTTCATCTCACCCATGAAGTCCGTTTGCAGAAGTATGTGTTTCATTATGTGTCCAAAGACAAGAAATCAGTCCTTTTGCAAATGGACTGTGAGCTTGTACTTAATCATGGCCCACATCTAAGAAAAAGTAGTTCTGACATGACAGCACAAGATTCTTGCTGTCAGGCAGAGATCACTGAAGATGAGTGCTATGGCACAAAGACTAAGAAATCAGATGGTGCCTGGGTATCAGAAAGAATGGTGTCTGGGGCTTTAAAGGCTTGTCTTAAAACAAGCAACCCACTAAAGGACTTGTCAGCCAAGACCAAATGAAAGAAGCATTATCAGCCTCTGTGATCCAAGGATTGTGAATAATAACATTCATTGCCAGTGGAGGGAGCTGTACTAGGTTTTTAAGTGCTGAGCACCTGGTTTATAGACGGCTCTGTATGACAAGGATATCTCAAAATCCATTTTGCAATGTCCCCATGTGGGGTAAGTCTCCTGAGAATTCCCTCTGACAATAGCCACGGATGTGAATAGCCTTGCTATCAGAAAACCTGTATTGAATAGTGGATACAGATGTAATTAAGTTAAAATTTACACCTTGTCATTTGAGCACCCTTTTGACGCAGCTTAAATGCGTTCCACTTTTTATTATTTTCTGCTTTCTTTTCAATTGAGGTTTTTCTTATTTCTTGTGTGTTGAGGGAGAGCGTCTTTCTTTATATGAAAATCATTAAAGGAAATCTAGAGAAAGTAACCAGTTTACTATGCTCTTCGTGTTACAGCAGGGGAGACAGGGTGGGGGTGGGTGGGTAGAAAAGCCAATAAGGATTACAAAAATAAGAAAATGCCCTAAAAATGATTGTGGGGATCATTGCACAATTCTTTTTTTTTTCTTTGTGGGGGCGGGGGGGTGGAATCACTGCCCTCTGGTGGGAGTAGAATTCTTTTTAATATATTTGAACCATTGAGTTACATATGTGAATAAAAATGTTAAAATAAAAGAGCATTCGACTGAGCCCTGGTGGCACAGTGGTTGTGTGCAGGACTGTGGCCCACAGAGTTGATGGTTCAAGTCCAGCAGCAACTGTCCAGGAGCAAGGTTGGGCTTCCTACTCCCACCAGGGCAGTGATGTGGAAAAAAATAAATAAATAAAAGAGCATTCCGAACTATATAATGTATGTCATTTATTGATCAACAAGTCTCACTAATAGTAATCTTTTCAAAAAGAAGTCCGTCATGTTGAGCACAGAAAGTGGTTCCCAACAACACCCCGAGAATGTGACTCGGGTGCTCCGCAGCTGGATGGGAGCCCGAGTTGGACAAGCGAGATCCTTTCCCTCCCTAGAAGCCATGTGGGTTCTGTCTGCGAGGACTCTCTGAGGTTTATCCCTGTGCATTCTCTGAGGCATCGCCACGAGGGTTCTCTGAGACACGTCACCATGAGAGTTCTCTGAGACACGGCGTTCTGTGTGTGTGGGCTCTAAATCCTATGTTGTGAATGTACGTGTGTCCTAACTGAGGTCTCAGAGGGCTACACAGCTTCCTCTGGGGAGGTCCACTTGGGAGGTCCTTGTGAAGGGTTCGTTGAGAGTTCTGTGTATGGAGCTCCCAGCAAATCTGCCTGAGAGGTCTCCCTGGGGTCTCACCAGAAGGTCTATGAAAGGTCACCATGGTGGGGGTTTTGCAGGAGGTGAGAGCTTATGGTGGGAGTATGGGATTATACTAAAACTTTTCCTCAGTTTTGTCCCCACCAAAAGATATGCCAAACATTAGAAGCTATTTTCCAGCACATGATGGGAGGTCAGATGCTTAGAGATGTCCTCCCTGAAGGCATTCAGCCTTCAGACTACTGTCTGGTACCACCACAGATGGGGCCCACACCTTGCATATGTGTATTAAAAGGAGGTTTATACACAAGAGAAACGGTACATCAAGAAAACACCCAGCCCAGTCCAGTTCATACCAATCCATAAGTCCTCTTCAGACTCATGAAGCACGTGCAATGACACTGGTACAATTACAGGCCAGTGGGGGCAGAGTCTTGTGTATCCAGGGGTGGTAGAAACATCTCAGTACTGGCAGGGGTCTCCCAGATGCTCTTCCAGTTTCCAGGGCTCAGGGTCTATCAGCATGCTGCCTGTCATGTGTCTTGTCAGCCGCAATGTCTCCCAGGGAGTGAGAGAGTGTCTCCTGCATCGAAGAAGGAAGTATCAGATTTCCCAGAATTCTCAGAGGAGAAAGCCATGCCCACACAGAGGCCTCATTAGCTGTCTCCAGATTGACATGCGATACACCACTCCTATATTCTTAATCCTCAAATTGACACCAGATTAGGTGACTGCCACAATTATGTTGTAGGACAGCAATTGGTACTTTCTACAGAAACACAGTTGGATTCCCACATGGAAGAATTAATTATGACATCTCCTGTACATGAGAAATACCAATGTCAATGGAATTGTCACAGAATATTTTTAGTCACAATGCTAGGAAAGGGACAAAGACATTCTGGGCCTGACAAAATCATTTTGTCTTTCTCCTGTCCCAGTATGTGATGGCAAAAGAGTACTGCAGAGTCTCCAAAAAGAGTTGGATGTACTATGATGGTCAATACCACCAAATGTGCTCTTTATTTTGAAAACACAAAAACATTTCTAAATTCATACTGGAAATGAAAAACCAATGTCCTTTTTAAAAAAAAAAAATTTCCATCACCATATTTGTACCACATTAAGTATTAGATCTTCCTTAGAAACACATTAGGGGCTGAGCCCCAGTGGCGTAGTGGTTGTGCACGGGACTGTGACCCACTGGGAAGGAGGTTCAATTCCAGCAGCAGCTCTACAGGAGCAAAGGCTGGGCCTCCTGCTCCCACCACCAGTGATGCCTAAAAAAAAATTAAAAGACATGAAAATGAAAGAAACACATTCAGTCCCACACACAGAACCGTTTTAGTACATAGTGAGAATGAGAACATTGTGATGTCAACTGAGTTGTCGGTGTCAGTTGAGTTACAGTGATGAGAAAGTCATCAGTATATTGTATGGGTGAGAAACTATTAAGTTTCATCCTTTACAAATACACCAAGGTAAAAGTGTTTTACACATTATACGAGAAGAGTTTAACTGGAGAAAAAAGCAAAGCATGCTTTTACACAATCGTAAATATGTTCCCAGTAAGTGCATAAGTAAATGTGGTGAAGAAAGCTGATGGTGCCCAGCTATCAAAAGATATACTTATCTGTGGTCTTAAAGGATTGAAGATAAGCAAGAGGCCATCTAGCTGCAAAGAAACAAAACCCACATGGAAGAACCTGCCTGTGTGACCACAGGTGTTGAAGGGATCTGGTGTCAGGCATCAAAGAACTAAAATTATATCATTATAAATAAGGGGGGAGTACGGATTGGTGACCCAAAGCCCATCAATAGGTGAAGCGACATCCTCTTACAGAGGGGGAGCAGGGAGGAGATGAACCAGTGAAAGTACAGTGTAGTAAAAACAAAATATGCATCTTTCATCTAGTTCTCAAATGCTTCTTCATACCCACTATCATGCTCCTGGTTCTACCAGACAAGTCCGGCTAGAACAGGGGATGTACACTGGAGTCAGAAACATGGGGAAGTTAGGATAGATATTCCCTCAGGACGAGTGATGGGAGTGGTGATACTGGGAGGGTGAAGGGATGGTGGAGTAGAAAGGGGGGATCAATTTCAGGGATCTACATACAATCTCCTCTCTGGGGCATGGCTAACAGGGAAGTGAGGGAAGGGACACATTGGACAGTATACGATATGAAATAGCAATTTGTAAATTATTAAAGGTTCATGGGAGGGAGGGAGGAAGGGAAATATGGGGAGGTGGAACTGGGGGCCTAAGAGGAGGGTGGATGTTTTGAGAGTGATGATGGCAACAAGTGTGCAAATGAGGTCTGCGTAAAATTGATGTATGTGTGGATCGTGAGGGAAGGTGTATGAGCCCCCAATAAAATGATTCATTTAAGAAGGGGGGGGCGGGAAGAGGAGTTTAAAAAAAAAAAACTTATACCAAGGGCACAAGTGGAAAACGTTTGGAAATGAATGTGGCAACATGTGTGCAAATGTGCTTGATACAGATGATATATTGAATGTTATAATAGCTGTAAGAGCCCCCAATAAAATTATTTGAATAAATAAAAAAATTATGCATTTGAACTGGTGGTGCTGGAGAAGTATATCGACAACGACATGGATTGGCATAATGGCTGCAACGGTCGCCTCAGAGATGAAAACAATCGTGAAGGCCAGCAGGACTGGGCAGCGTTGTGTTCTGTGGCGCGCGGGGTCGCGATGCGTGGGACGGCCTGGGCAGCACTTAACAACGACACAGTTTCATGTTCAATACCCGGTGTTGGTCAGTAATGACCTTTGACTGGGATACATCGGCTGACAGCAAGACGAGGGAACCTCCCTGCCGACAAGAACAGAGAAGATGAGGCTTGTAAACCCCTGGGGAATGTCAGTGTGGAGGGTTGGGGTTAGAGTGCAGGGCGTGGGCTGGCAGCATCTCTAAGGTATGGCAGGTAGGGGATATGTCCTTCACGCCACTTGAAACTGGGGGTGGGGGGGATGAGCCACTTCTATGAACTCCCTTGGGCCCACCAGCTTTCCAAGCACGGTAGGTGACCACAGATGGCAGAAAGGGGCACTGGCCCCCAGGGAGGGGTTCCACGAGGCACCACATGCACTGTGGAACAGCATTCGAAGGCAGCCGGGCACAGAGCGGCTCTCACTCTCTCTAAAAACCAAACTCTCTGCCATTGGCTTGATCCAGACAGTACAGAACTGCCTGCCTCTGTGGGTTTCTGAGACGCTAACTCTAGGACGAGCGACGAAAGTCTTGGCTTTCTCCGATGGTTTCCAACTGCTGATCCACCTACCGGTCAGCAGCCCAAATCATACGCCCTAGACGGGTCCAGGCGCTTTGTTTTTTGTTAGTTGCCATTTGCCTGGTCACTGACACGCTCCCTGAGTCCGTGGTCGCGGCCCACGGAACCCAAGGGCGCGGCTGCGTGGGAGCCGGACGGCAGACGCCCGGACGCCGACGCGGCCGGACCGGAAGTCGCGGGGCGGACTTCCGCCCGGGGGAGCCGAAGGGGAGCGGGAGCCGCGGCGGGTCGGCGGCCGGATCGGGGGCCGCGGCCGGGAGGCGGGGACGCGGGCCTTTCCCCGGCGTGCTTCTCCGGTGAGGAGGGCCGTGCAGCCGGGGGCTCGGGGAGGGCGCTCTGCCCGCCGGGAGCACCCCTGCCTTGGCTGGGGAGGAGGAGCTGAGCTGCGCGTTGCTCCTCCGCCCGGGGGAAGCCCTCCCTTCCAGGTCGATTTGCACCGGGAGGGAGACCGAGGGGGACTGGGCCTTGTCTGGCCTCTTTCTCCGCTGCCTTTGGGACTATTGGAGACCGGTCCACGTGGGCTTGATGGCCAGTGAGCCCGAGGGCCCCATGACCCAGGACCAAGGCATTGGGAAGAGAGGTAACCTGACAGCAGGTTCCACTTGTCCTTAACCTCGTGTGCTGGTCGGATCGTGGACAAGATGGTCAACGTTTAAGAGCGGGCCCTGCATGATGCTTAAGGAATAGGCTTTCACACACACTGGTTTTCTGATTCCCAGCTCTCAGCACCTGGCTAACTCCTCTGCGTCCTGAGAAACCCTATCTCAAAAATCCCACCTCAAGATCAAGAATCTTATCCTTCTGAGAGTGGTGCTCAATTGCAATGACTCAAACATCTGGAGGCTGAAAAAATAGGCACAAACTCCAAGGGAGGTATTTGGGAAAGATACTGGCACCATATCGTTACCCCTGGGAGACTGCCACATCTGAGCCAAGTCCTTCTGTTTGGAAGACACAGATCAAGTACAGATTGCAACCCATCGTGACCGAAGCCTGTCAGTCTTGTGGACGACAGCCTCATCTCCCTCTTCCGGAATGGTTGGTGGGTGTGAACCATCAAGGCTGCCAAAGACACAACAGGACAGACTTGCCAAAGATTGTCCTAAGTAATGCAGAAAGGGAGGTGGTGGTTATGGTTCAGTGCACGGAGCCAGCTCCAACGCAGAGTCCAAAGTACAGGAGACACAGTCTGCTGCTAAGTGGCATTCTGGCCGAACATCTTCCAACGAGGTCTTGCGAAGAAAGACCCGGCGATTTACTTCAGAAAACTATCCCAGGCAAAGCCTAAGCTCTGGTAGCACCGGCACCAGTAGTCAGCGACCGTTGCAAACGTCAAGAAATCAAATGAGGATGGATGGCATCTAAGCACATCTCCTGCCGAAATGCCTATTTAGAGTTGTAAAAAGCAAAGCCCTCGCTTGGGTGACTAAGGTGCTCCTGATCCAAGCTGCGGTCCTTTCACTCGCTTCCGATGCGTGTTCTAGAGAATAAAAGAAAGACCCAAGAATTGACACATTCAACTTCAGACGCTAGAGTAGGGCGTCTTGTTAGGTAAAGCAGAGAGGCCATGGCGCAGTGGTTGTGTGCGGGACTGTGGCCCACAAGGTGGATGGTTCAAATCCAGCAGCAGCTCTCCAGGAGCAAGCCTGGGCCTCCTACTCCCACCGGGGCAGTGATGGGGGTTGGGGGGAGGTGAGACAACCTTACCCTTCCGGCGCAGAAAACGGAGTGGGGTGTGGTGGTGTTTGGTGGCCCGCCGGTGAAAATGAAAGAAGCCTTCCAGGAAACAGGTGGGTATAATAACCAAGACAGGGGCCTCAGTGTGCCACCATGAGATACTGTTGCTGCTGTTGTTAGGGGCGTACAGTCAATGCCAACTCATAGCCGCCCTCTCTGCAACAGAGCCAAGCACTGCTGGTCCTCTGCCATCCTCACAGGATGTGTGTTTGAGCCCATTGTTGAAGCCACTGTGGCACTTCATCTTAGGCCACTCTTTTTTTTTGGGGGGGGGGCATCACTGCCCTCTGGTGGTGGGAGTAGGAGACCCAGCCCCACTGCTGGAATTGAACCTCCATCCCAGTGGGCCACAGTCCCGCGCACAACCACTACGCCACCGGGGCCCAGTCCAGGGCCCCCCTCTTTCTGCTACCTCTCTAGTGATAACTGGTCTCTCCTGAGAACACGTCCAAAGTAGGCCAGATAAAATCTTGCCATCCTGGCCTCTCAGGAGCACTCTGGAGGTTCTTATTCCGAGACAGAGTCGTTGGCTCTGTGGGCGGTCCATGGGGCGCTCAGTATCGGTCGCCAGCACCAGAATTCATGTGCATCAATTCTCCCTCCGTCTTCTTATTCGGTGTCCAACTTGCCCGTGCGTGGGAGCCAACTGAGAACCGTTGGGGCCAGGTGTATCTTCGTCCCCAGCGTGTCGTGTCAGCCTGTCAGACGGTGGTGGCCTGGGTGATGCCGGAAGCTTTGTCCCGGCTATTTCAGAGACCAGCAGGTTCACCCAAAGTGGATAGATTTCAGCCGAGCTTCCCGACTGTGAAGAAAGAAGAGGCGCTCCTCCGTGCTGGGATTAGCTCCTGAAAATCTCTGGGTAGCGTTGGGGCCACCGGCAGGTTCCGGCTAATACCAGCCGCGCACCGCTGCCTAAGATCTGCCTCCCAGACTGTAAAAAGAAACTTCAACAGAGACTTAGACATAACAAAACGCGAATCCAATTCTGACTCAGAGGGCCCCAGTAGCCCAGAGCGGAGCTGCCCTCAGGGACCCCTCAGCTGCCTTGTCTGGGATGAGTGTTGGACTGTCCACCAGAAGGTCACCCCCCAGCTGAGCCGTGGAAGAAAGAGGTGGCAACCTGCGTCTGTCAAGATCTTCAGCAGCGACGGGTTTGGTTGGTTGATTTAGAGATGGCCCCAGGGACTTCAGGTCGGCGTTGTCCCCCTGCCCACACAGCCTTTGGGTCCAGATAGATAATCTTCTACCTGCGTGGCGGCACAGGGCCGGTGGGTTCGAACCACTGGCCTTAAGGTTAGCAG